>JANCMA020022715.1:0-17011 GCA_024336925.2 Zoanthus solanderi
GTTTTGTGTAATTATTTATAATTTAAGATAAATCCTAGCGTAAATTTTATTATAGAACTGATTGCGACTTCTATTTCAAACTCTAGTAAAACGATGTATTGATTTAGATTTACTTTTATTTTTTGTTCACAGTGTATGTAATAAACCGAGCCTTATTACCGTTAGTGGTTTTGTTGGCTACAAGGCTTCTTTACCATCTTTATCTCATGTGCTGTCGATTGCGAGTCGGCACTGACATCATGGCTGTGTACACACTTGATGTGCAGGGATAAGCCTTTTTTATTGACAAATTGATTGTTACAGTATGGCCAACTGATTTTGGCAGCTGGAATATGAAAATCAGGAATTTTAACCTCACTTTCAGAACCACGGTGATGAATTTGCTTTTTGAAGCCAAAAAAAAACAAGTGTTGGCTGCCGCGACATGATAGTTCTGACATAAAAATCAGGGCGAGCACGTCGCTAAAACTATTTTGTCTCAGCTTGATTGTCCTGCCAAACCGGGTCGAGCAAGTGCTTGCTATTGTGTGCATCACTGTGACATGCGTGACATCTTGGCCGTAACGTCACGTTTTCTTTCGTACCAGCTACTCTATTTTGAAATTTGATACAGTACAAAGTACATGTAAAAATCAATGTATAAACAATTGTACCACATACGGTACATGTATTATTTATATTGTCTAAAATCAGTAAAGATATTTTAAGAATATGTTTGAGGCTGATATCCCGAAAATATTTAAGAACGTTCAGCCTCAGTCGAAAAATTCGACGTTCTTATAAAAAAAAGGAGTGTACGCTGAAAATATTTACTCATGCCGATAGGCAACGAGTATAGAAACGGGCTGCGTTTTTTGTTTTTTTTTGTTTTAGGTGTTACAAATTTGCACGTGGCTTCTTCAAAGAGTGATATGCTGCTCAGGGTTATATAAATATAGCCGGAGATGCTTGATTACGCATGTAGGATTTGATTTTTCCTTCGTAATTTTAAAATTATAAGTTTGTATTCCTTTTTTTTTTGCTCTACTTTTGTATTTGAAGATGAATAATTACTTGTAGAAAATCTTCAAATTTAAAGAAATTATTATCATTATTATTATCATTATCATCATTGATCACTAAACGAAAAAGCACAAAAGAATCGAATGCACATGCGCAGTAGACACTTAAGTCGCCAAATCAAAATTACCGATAAAAGTGAATATTTAACATACATATGGCTCTGAAACTAGTTATAAAAATTAAGATAAAACTTAAAATTCTCAAATACCGTAGCTTGTGCAATTAAAGATTCATTTCACGACTGCTACTCTTTTCAAAGGTCCGTCTTATTACGTGACGTCGCAAGTTGGAGTGTCACAGTGTTCTGCTTTTTTTCCCGCTGTATATCAACTTCTCTTTTCCTTTCTTGCTTTTTTACCTTTTTTCTCAGCTTTAAAACTTAAAAGCATTAAGATAATTTGAAGTTTTGAGACATTTTTGTTTATCAAAAATATAAAAGTTATTTCGAATTCGGTTCCTGATTCGGTTACTGATTCGATTTCTTTCCTTTCCTTGGCGACACATCCCCCTCCCATCAAAATCACAGTTATTTATATTTCTATAGCAGCAAGTTTCTTTCTCATTTTTCATGGATTCAATTGAAAAACGTGCAAGATCCGACACGAGTAAGGCTATTGGGTAGCCTCTTGTTTCATGAGAAAATCGAGTTTTTGATCAACGTTAACAACATGGCTAAGCTAGTACTGTTGAACAACCGCAATGTTTCTCAACCTTTATATTCGTAATTCTTAATTTTTGAAGTTCGGCTAAAGCCCCTGTCAAACGGTCCTGACATTTCATTCAACATCCACTCAACATTTCAGGCTCAATTGCTGGCTAATTTTGTGTATTTTGTGGGTTTTGACGAACAAGTCGAGCGGTTCCAACATTCGTACCGCATGAGGTCTGGTAAATAAGCGAGTCTTGTTTCAAAGACTTTCAAAAGAATTATGTTTCATAATACCCATACCCAAGCAGGACTTTATCGTGTGACCCTGTCAAACGAACATGACAGGTACCCCGACACGTTAAAAACAATAGAAATGTTGGGTTGAAATCAAACTTCATTTCTGCCCTACGCTACAAAACCATACGGAAATAACAAATGTTGGAGCGTGACATTGCCGATGCTTGGTGGACAGCCTGCAATCGGTGTTTATTACAAATTCAGTCTTACATTTGACAATGTTATATCAGGTTAGGATACGGCCCTTCGTACGAAATATATCATCATACATAATTAATATCATTAATTTCGAACGTAATTGTAACTATCGTACATAATCAACACTATCATATTTTAAGAAATATCAGATTGTCCAGAATAAAGCCTGAGCATCTAAACTATAATGAATGAAATTACAGTTTATAAAAGCGTGCAAATTAAACAAACAAAGAAAAATATTAAGAAGTACACGGCCCGCTACTAAAAACCAGTGACATAAAAACCCGTCGGTACAAAAAATCCACTGGAAAAGTAGTGCTCAACCGTATAGGTGTACTACTAATAATAAATAATAATAATAATATCTTTATTTATATAGCGGATATATACAGAGCTCTATACCACTTTACAGTTTAAATACAAAAGACAAAACTAGATAACAATTAAAGCTAGGCTAATTAATAACTAACTTCGAGGGTTAAAGTTTAATTCCAACACGCCTAATGATTATCATGTTAAAAATAGAGTAACTCAATGAACAAAAAAGGAAAAAAGCAAAATATCTAAAGCGATCTAAAATTGGCCGCAAGAAGTTTGTAGCTTACCGTCAAGAAAGAGAACGAGCGTGAAAATGAGTCGCTATTATGTCACTGACGATAAATAGCTGTGAGTACCATAATTAAACCTGTTGTCTAAGACAAACAAAGGAATGCTGCTAATCGAAATGAAGTCGCTTTCCCACTCTACGGTGTTACGTTGGCAAGCATAATTTCATTTCTGCCTTACGCTACATAACCAGACACAAATAACACACAATGTTGGAGTGTTTGTGTGTTTGAGCCGATGCTTGGTGGAAAGACTGCAATCGACCGGGAGAAGAAACAAAAACGAGAAACGCTGACAATGAAAGCGCTAACTAAAACTACAAATTAAAAGCTCTTGAAACAGAAAATTTGTCATCAAATGTAAATGAAGTATATCTGTCTGATAGATTTGGCACATTTCCAGCTGGCATGTTTGTTAAGCATAGAATCAGCAATACCATTGATCTTGGACGCCGAATGCGCCGCCTTTCCTGAAGATGTGCGTACCATAGAGATGCGAATTTGAAACGAATCTATCAATTGTTTGACGGAAGATCTCTTAAGAATAAGAAATGGCCGCCTTTTGAGCGGTACCATTAGAACTTATATTTAACCTACAAACTAAATGCTGATCAGGAAAGTTGGGGAGATTAGCAAACAACTTCTCCGTGATTAAAACTGGACATGATTTTTCCTGAACTACTGAAAAATACTGTATGACCTTTAAAATGCTGGTCGTCTTTTCGTTTGGACAAAATATGGTCATGTGACCTGGAGAAATACCGACATTGCGACAGGTGATATGAATAAGCTCGTCATAACGGAGTAAGCTTACAAAAGAAACAACAAAAATGAAACAAGTTCTTAGATCTGAGAGAGATGCATTGGCCGTATTGAAAGTTTTCGCTACTTTACAAACTATGTTACGCTCTAACGGTAATTTAGAATTGAAAGGTTGGCCCAATAATCTCCTAGCTGCTTCGATGGTTTGCTTAACGAAACTGCTATCTGTCGGTGAGGGTAGTCCCGCTACCTCACAAGCCCATCTGATGCCGTATAAGGCAGCTTCCAATGGCGCTACCGTGTTTCAATGATCAAACCTATCTCTAAGATATAACCTTAAAAAAAGGTGAAATAGGGAAACGATTATAGCCAAAATTACTTTTTACCCATTTTTTCCAACTAGACCGTGAAGTTTTCTATTTTACGACGGTGGAAGAAGCTCTAGCACAGAGCTGGAAAACCGAAAGTGAATCTGCTAGCTTGGTCAACCTATCTGTCAATGAACGGTGTCTCTCTCGACCCATACGCCAGACTTAGTGCATCTGCAATAAAATAACAGCACTACATAGTTACGAAACAAATTCTAGTTAAGTGCCAGAACTCGAAACTTTGGGAAGCCAGAAAATACTGATTTCTTGTTCTTGTAGACAGATGCAGCACCTGGCCCCAGCAAAAACATATCATTAGACCTTTTAAGGTATATGGAATCTTTAACAAAAGGCCTGAAAATTACTTTATTAAACTGGAACATAATCAATGAAGGCCAAAGTGAGGCGGTCTTCCATTCTGGGACAACAATTACATCCTTAACTCGACAAACGTTGATATGATTCAAAACGGCCTTTATCAGTTAAGGTGGTGGATAAACATACTTATCACAACTGGCCTAATCTACTGTGAAACAATCAACCGCTTCTGAATAAGGATCCCAAAACTTAGAATTAAACCTCGGTAACTGAGTAACAACATCCCAAGGGCCCCATTTACTGTACTGGAGAGCACACGAAATAAAACGGGGTTTAACATCCAATCATCTGGATCAGCCAACCTACTTAAGTAATCTGATCTCTTGGGATACATTCAGCCTGGAAAGACACGCTATTATATTAACAAATATTAAATATCTCGATCGCTATCTTTTGCAATTGTGAAACAGGGCTTACTTCCGACATAGCATTCTGACTATCTGAAAATATCCAAACATTCTTCCCTCTACAAATTTCAAGAAAACTTTTCAGGCTATACGCAATAGCCAATAACTCTCTAAAGGTAGAACTTTCCCGTTTTTCATACTTATTTCACATTCCTGTACAATATTGACAATCATTATACCTACTGTAACAAAGGCACCGTAACTCAGTTTCACTGGCTTCACAAGTCAAAGAGACTGTGCAAGACAGCGATCTGCTAATGGGAAACCCATTCAGTGCTCTTGCAGACCACCTTTCGAGGCAACCAACCATATCTTTGCTGTATCAGAAAATATATTTGTCTAGTAAATAATCTAGATAATGGTACAAAAACCTTTGTGAGTGAAATCACTGTATCAGCAACACTCACAACTTGCCTTACGCGAAGGTTAGGAAAAGCGTCAATAAGAGAATGTAACAAAGATTTTAGCTTTGCGATCTTTTTCTCATGCAGGAACGATAAATAACATTCGTATGCTGTCAATAAAAATACCCAACCGTATTCTCCTTTGCACTGGGTCCCATTTAGAATGATTTTTAGCGTTCTATTTCCAACCAGCGGACTCCAGGTCTGATTTTACCATATATATAGCACTCGTGGCTTGCGCAGCTTCGAGAGTTTGGCAACCAAAAACCATCCTCGATATAAAAAAATGGCTGAAATACCAACTGATCTCCATCTGGCGACCAAAGGCTTGAACATTCTAGTAAATAAGTAACAAACCGAAGACAAACCAAACGACAAAACGCGATAAACAAAATACCTAGCTAGTACCGGTAGAAAATTGCCAAGAAAACCCAAGGTACTGCCAATAGTTTGAATTAACATCAATATGGTGATAACCAGACTCTATGTCAAGAGTAAAAAAAAAATCTTTAAACATATCTGCAAGTGTACTCAAATCTTCATATTTGAACTTAAATCTAACACTAGTCTCAACTTACGACCTTCAACAACAGACAAAGGATTAGAGCAGTAAAGCGGGGAGTTAACTTCTATTGCACATCTATTGCGAGCAAGCTCTTCAATAGCGCTAATAACAAAAGTCTTGGTGATATGATATTATAGAATTATTATTGTTAGGAATGTAACACAATGGTGTGGAGGCAACAAAAGGAATTATATAATCATTTAATAAAACTCCCTTAACAAATGCTGGTAGAACAAGGTTATGATACCACCAACCTCTATTCATTGGCATGGATTAATTCTACCTTGAACAATGTTATAAGAAAATCTAATTGAACCAAGTCAGCCCCGATTATCAAACGATTTATACTAAAGCCATCTTTACTCTGTTTACTGCAATGCATAAACCAGTCATCTTGTACCGTCGAAGTTTGGAGTTGCCATGCTTTGGGTAACTTTAGGTTTGGTAGCAATGGCGAAGAGCTTTCGCTGGGAAACTGAGGACTGACTTGATGCGGCATTCCGGAGATAGCAACTCCTCCAGTAGTGACCTGGCTTTTTGGCAGACACTCGTGTATTGAGATGAAAAGGAATTAGTATTAGGTGGTATGGAACATTATTCGTAAAAAACCCAAATTTTCTAAATCTAAGTGCTTTACGCAACCTTTCAGATTTTTTTCTTTTCTTTGTTTGCCTCAATTAATTGCCGAACAAATTTCTTTTTCCGTCTGTTTCATTTTCAGCAATGCATGGGCATCTCTTTATACTCCGAAACTCCCAACTGTGCAAGTCTGCTAGAAAAATATGCTTTTTTTCTTACAGTATAATCTCCATACCTTCTTTAAGAGCTTGCATCGCATTCTCGGTCTTTCCGCTAATGACATCATTATTGGCAGCGAAGCTAAGCTTCCAGTTTTTCGTGGTGGAGGAACTGATCTTCAGCGCTTTTAGAACGGAACGTGTGGCGAGGCTCTAACTCTAACTGGGCCTTCTTTACTGCTTGAAGACAGGCTCTTCATGATGATGCTCCATCTCTTGATGAAGTTGAAGAAACTGTGCTGTGAGAAAGGACTTGAAGTCTTCAAAAGGCACGGAACTCGAACCCAACGGGGAGAGGCAACTCGAATTAAAAGCGGTGGCCGTGGAAAGAGAGAGAAACAAAAGGCATGGCGCTATTTGAACTTAAAACCGTAACGGCCGAAGTTGATGTTTGGCCGGAATCAGTATCTAAAGAAGAAATGGAACTCAGACCAGAAAAAGCCTGGCCTTCCATGCTGTCGATATCGGTCGAGCATAATATGCAAAATTGACCACAGGAAGCTTGCAGCTGACCATCAAGGGAGAGAAGGAGTGTGAAAATGAGCCGCTATTATGTCACGGACAAACAATAATTGAAAACAATAATTAAACCTGCTGTCTAAGACAAGCAGAGGAATCGGTTGCTAATCGAAATGAAATCGCTTTCCCACTCCACGGTGTTACATTATTGTACTTTAATAGGTTAAAATGGACATTTGCTGTTTGTAAAGCCCCTTCCAAACGGTCCCGACATTTCACCCAACATCCATCAAACATTAGTCGGACCAAATGTTGGCCAGTTTTGTGTATTGTCGGATGAACATGTCAAACGGTTCCGAAATTTGGCCCAACATTCAGACCGCATAAGGTCTGATAAGCAAAGCAGCCTCATTTTGAAGACTTTCAAAGGATTTATTCTTTGTAATACACCTGCCCACGCAGGACTTTTGTCGTGTGACCTTGTTAAACGATCATGACAGAAACCCGACACGGTGAGAACAATAGAGATGTTGGGTTGATGTCGGGACAATGTTTGCTCGGAATCAAACTTCACCCGACATTGACCCAACACAAAAAATCAGCTCCTGACAATGTCGGGTGGCCATGTCAAACGCTCCCAACATTTGACCCGACAAAAATTGGTTGTTGTTAATATACTGTTAGGTTAAAAAAATATTAGAGATTAATCATTGTTATACTCTCAGTTCGGGAGGAGTAAAGTCATACAGGCATGTGCCTAATACTAAGTGTTTCTCTGAGTTTGTTACGTCAAAACATCTGTAAGTTATACTAAGCACCACTGTTATCCAATTAAATTGCATTAAATGTTCTCGTTGTAATCTTTTATACATTGGCGAAACTGGACGCCGTTTAGGTAATCGTATTCGCAAACATCTTTATGATGTTCGTACAAACGATTCAACTAAACTATGTTTAAAATAATCTGAAGCGTATACTATGATAAAATAATCTAAAGCGTATACTATGATAAAATAATCTGAAGTGTATACTATGATAAAATAATCTAAAGCGTATACTATGATAAAATAATCTGAAGCATATACTATGATAAAATAATCTGAAGCATATACTATGATAAAATAATCTGAAGTGTATACTATGATAAAATAATCTGAAGCGTATACTATGTTTAAAATAATCTGAAGCGTATACTATGATAAAATAATCTGAAGCATATACTATGATAAAATAATCTGAAGCGTATACTATGATAAAATAATCTGAAGCGTATACTATGATAAAATAATCTGAAGCGTATACTATGTTAAAGTTGCAGAAAAAAATGCACAATGTTTGTTTCGGAGACCTTTATTAGAACGGCAAAGTTGATTATTACATTTATGGTTGATGGGGTATTACATTTATGGTGGGTTTGAGTTAATTATTACATTTATGGTTAAATTTTATTACATTTATGGTGGGTTGATTATTACATTTATGGTTGATGGGGTATTACATTTATGGTTGATAATTATTACATTTATGGTGGATATTACATTTATGGTCGTTATTACATTTATGGGTAATACAGGACTAATTGTTTGCTGAAAACTAAGTCACTGAAGTAATCCGCAACTCTGTTGCCTAGGAATCATTACGTAAAAAATCTTAAGGATGTATCGAAACTAAAAAATGTTAGAAGACAAAGTACACACTTTTCTTTTTAAAAGAATCTTACTTTTTTTCACCAGCCTGGCGATTCTTAAAATTTTAATATTTTGATTCTTATATAATTCTTAAAGTTAAAGAATTCTTAAGCAGTTTCAAAATAGCTGCTAATTTTGTTGAAGCAGTGGAACCAGAGATGCATATAAAATGATATGAAATTAAACTTCACTAAATCGAGGGGACTGAAGTCAGTCCTTACAATGCAAGAAAAATCTGTTCTGGAGGTGGAGGAACGAAAAAGAAATAGTCTAGTATTTTTAGTCACTTTTGATCCATCAAAACAAATTGAAGGTTTCCATAGACTGAACTAACAATAAAGAAAGGGGGTTTGAGGCACAGCTCCGGCATGAAAACAAAAAATTTAGAAGAATTTTTTGTGCGGGTTGAGTGAGCGAGGAGATTCTTAAAATAATTTCCGAAATCTGAGCCTCGTGATTCTTATAAACTGGATTCTTATTAAAAAAAGTGTGTGTTGTAAAATTCGCTTATACTGATCAATAGTTATATAAAAGTTATGCTTTGTTAGAATCAAGTGCTCAAAATCTTCTAAAAATTAAGAGTTATCTGTGAAACTACTCAAGTTCGATTTATTTTGCAGCACTTTAAAAATAATTTGGTGCTCGCGCGAGTGGCCAGCAATTTCTGAAACTTGCTGTTATTCTTTATATTGTTCTTGTACCCGGATGTATCTTGATTATTCATATCATTTTTTGTTTAAAAAACATTTTATAAGATTAATGTATAATACTGAAGTTCGAAAAAGATGCTGATCAGCTTGTAATAATAATGAAAAACAGTGCTCGGTTCTGTTTTACTGCATTGCGGACTCAATAAAGTTACAACTAAATCATTTTCACTTTTTTTGTAGTTTCAAGCTTAGGCTATACTGTTCTTAATTTTGGCCAATTTCAGGGGCGGATCCAGCTGAAAATCTGATCGTGGCTGTCCTTTACCCCAACCAAAACTAGGTTGGTCCAGTGGTATGCCCCTCCGGAAAATGTGTGAAAATCAATTAATCTAGTATCCTGAAAAAAGGTTTATCCAGAATTTCTGAAAGAGAGAAAATCTGACCCTGGCTCGAGCAACGTTCGCCACGGTCTGGAGTCTGGACCGGACCCTGAACCTGAGCTTTGTTCTTATAATTTTCAAAAAACGTGTAATTCAATAATGCTAGATGTTCGTACATTGTTCCTATTCTTTAAAACTGTATTGAATTGCTCATTATTCCCTTCGTTATTGAATATATAGCGTCTTAACCTGTATGCTCCTTTAATTAAACTATTTAGAAACTTCAGGTCCATAAGTGGGCTATAAACACCATTCACAACACACGTTGTATCTGTTAACTTTAAACAACTAAACTTTGGAGGTTTACTTAAAATGACATAGTTAAGATTTTAAAACGTTTCGACATGTTTCGGAAGAAAATGAAGGAGGTCTCACCTTGAGTGTTGAGTCTCAACAAACACATGCAGTCACTCTAAGAATACTTGATTGTATATGTCTGTCTACATAACTGATAATGCGCTTTTATCTCTTCAATAATCAAAACAAGGGCGTGTTTATTGCAATATTACTTGAACTTACCGTTTTTATAACAGTAATTATAAAGATATTGACCAGTTAAAAAGTGACAATTTTTAAACAAGTGTTGCTAAATTCCGAGCACCTTTACTTAAAAACTCAACCACTTTTTTCAAAATATTTAATACACTGGTTTTATTTAGTAAAATAAGTGTCTAGATCAATAATGCAAACGATAAGAATTCTGTAATTCCATAAACCCGACGTTCATAGTTGGAATTATTTGATTAATCTCATGTTGGTCCATATAGATGGGTCGTTTATAACTATGAATTAGGATAAGGGAGTTTACAGTTGTGCATATCCCCTCATTAAACGTTTTATAAGCCAGTTTGGCTGTAGTCTATAACGATAGTTTATTACATTTTGGAAAGAACTAATGATCTCATTCCGGAAAGGAAAGGAAAATTCCATCCTCAACATGCAATCACTAAATCCCCTTCACGGCACGATTTACGCGCCGTTGGGCAACGGGTCAAACTAAGAATTTTTTTGGTTGAAATCATCTCAGTTCTCGTTGTTTCAAGGTTTTTGGAATAAATTTAAGTTCTTGGTATAGTCCTTTTTGTGTGGAAAACCAAAAGGAGAGAAATAATTGCTCACATTTATTAAAGAATTTTAGAAAACTTCTAATTTAATCAATTCAAGCCAATAATGTTATATAAAGAAAATCAATCAAATGATAGTTTAATCCCACGATTTTTCATCTAGATACATTGTTTGAAAAAATGAACTTCTTTAAATATCTAATGCAGCATTCTTTTTCATCAAAAGTTTAAACTTTCTTCTCCATTCCAAACAGTCTTGTTCTTAAATTTTGTGCTAACACAACATAAGTTTTTTCTTGAAAAAATACTTTTCGTATGCATATACAGAATTGTTCAAAGGTTGCATTTTATAACACTTTCATAAATGTACGCATAATAAATTGTACAGTTGATTCACTAACCCGGGCACAAAACCACAAAAAAAACCAAAAAAAAAAAAAGAACCGAAAATTACAATCGTTTGGTTCTGTAGCTACAGAGAAAAATAAAAAGGTTAAGTTTTGGAGCAAGTTTTAAGACTCCTTAACGAAAGTTTTTGTTAGAACTAGAATGAAAGGCGCTAGCTGTTTGTATTAAAAAAAAAGCTTATCTGAAATGAATTTAGTTGTAGCCTTAAAGTTAAAATAGTTCGTTAGTTTGACGAGAATCACTGTATGTTTTTAGACAATAGTAAAGCTGATTTGTATGTTCAAAAAAAATCAACCTTGGCATAATATTTTCTAGTTTAGATCATATCCTACAAATCGGATTATTTTTGTAAAGAAGTAAACTGTATCTGTTAGCAAATATTAACCCAGCATTTTTCGATCTAAGGTTCTGGTAGTAATGAAAAAGCCCATTGAACGTTTACCAAGCAAGCAAAGCAAACTTTAAGCATTATATTTGTCAGTTTTATTAATTAGCTACAACGGGTGAATTTGTGTGCAAAAAAAATAAATACTTTACACGACTCAATGATTTTGCTCTTGAAGAAAATATTCTTTAATTCTAAACTATCATCTGGTAATTCAAAAACAAGACGAGTGAGTAATATGGTTCAGTATACTTCAGGTAATTAGCAAGTTTGTTAAACTTGCTTTTTTGACGCACACAAAAAGGCAATTAATGCTGGAAAAGGAAACTGAACTTATCTGCCAAATTTCCGTATTTTTTCATACCGGACCGAACAGATCGTAGAATTCAAAACAACCGACACCTGCCGACTAGTATTGAAAAGGTTACTGACGTGCTTAACGAGTTTGAAAAATGTAAGTAACCAAAGTGAAACTAAAGTTTTCTTTACCGTCTGGCATCGTGCTATTAGTGTAGGTAGCTAGTGTCAAGCTCCTCACGCTATGTACGGAGTTACCACGTAAATTCATAATTAAACTACAAGTTGCCTTGAATATGCGTAGAACCAGCTAAAATACATGTATCTATACAGTCAGTCGAATAATGAAAGCGTATATAATGCTTGTGGGATGCAGTTTTGATAAACATCCGATATAGACAGCATATACGTGCTAATAGCTAACTTGAAGCCACAAAAATTGGCCCCAAGGCAAAATGTTAGCAACCATGGAAAACTCTTTTGGGTTTTTTAGGTCTCGTGAGCAAGGTATGACTAGAAAACAAGCTTATAGTATAGTATATATAAGTAATGTTTACAGAAAGCGTGGTTAAACAGATAGAGATATCAAATCTTATGTTGTAAAATACACTTTTCTCCAAATGAATTAAGTGCATTTCTCCTGATTTAGTAAACTTCCGAACTTATTTCATTACAATTCGTTGAGTATTTGCATGTGTATATATTTTGCATAAAGAAAAAATTGCCATTAAGCTCAGTTCTAGTTGTTAAAAGGCTTTACTACTTTTCCTTGTTCAGTTGTATAGCGTTTTTAATATCATATAGTTGCCTAAAATTCAAATGTTGATGAACAAAAATTTGGGTTTGTATCGCAAAGAATCAAGATGAACAAACAAAAATCATTGAAGTCTCCAAGAACACTGAGCCGCCAAGTTTAGTTACTGAATGAATATAATCTCTACATGCTATGATAAGAGTGATTTTAAAAAAGCTGGATGAAAAGGAAAAATAGTGTCATTAAAACCAACTTGAATAGATTTGCTAAAAAAGATTGTTATTCAATATTCGTTCTCTTGGGAAGATTGCATGTTAACTGATTGTTTTTAAAAATTTGAGCTTAGCGATTAAGTCCAACGCCAATTGCAGACAATAATTATCATGTGTTTTGCAACAATGTTGGTTAGATGGTTAGAAAAATTAACAAAAACTTTATTTAAACACACTTACCTTGTAAACACACTGATTACCACAAGGGGCGTGTGCATGGACTTAGACTACTTAACATACTAACAATACACATTACATTTAAAAACAGTACATATCATATAAGATAAAAAAAATCTATAAAAATAAAAAAATACTCTTTAGTTAATTTATATGAAAATATTCTTTACTTTGCCTCTATGTTTGACAATCAGCTTTACCATTTTTTTGTTTTGTGAGCCTAAAGTAACGAGAAACCGTCCCGGCTAGAAAATCACGATTGTGCTTCGATAACTGCTTTAAAATATCAGCTATCACAAATGACAGAAAAGACTTCAGTGAAAACGTTGGATATATATATTCAGTATTAATTTTAATAGCCCTCAATATAGTTTTATCATTATACAACACCATTTTCTCTCCCTAGCACAAAATGCACAAAAAAGATCAACATAGTATTTGTATAAAGACTTTAAGGTTAGCAAATCTAAAGGGATTTTACATTGATACAGTTTCAGGTACTTTGTTTCATTGTTATGTTTTTTAAAGCTACAACCACATAAACATGCAAAATTAGTCGTGTATCCCTTTTCATTTTTAGCTCTTTGTTTTTTCACAATTCTGTGATTATTTTTCATTTTTATCGACACTTCATAAAAATACTTCAAAAACACTTTGTCTTTTTACAGTATAGCTTGAAGTTGGAGTTACACCCGAATAGGATTTTCTACAGATGACAATTCTTTGACGTCCTATCTTATATTTTATTGATGAAATCGCTTCGAGTGTTTAAATTAAATTTGTGGTATCGGAATTTTGCTTTTTTTGGGAACCTCTTGTATCTGGGTTATGAACTTAATCTCATAGTTTTTAGAATCGTAGCTCAGCAATCGCAAAAGTTTTGACTATATCATTTTGTCACGCCCCGCCGGGTGTCTGTATTCGGTTCCTAATATAATTCTCTGTTCATAGCACGCTGTTTTCATGCACCTGTGTTTTGCTGATAGTTAATGCAAGCAACAATTTTATTTTAGTATTCTGAGCAAATTAAAAGCAATTATTCAAAATACGTTTGAGATACTTTACGTCTATTCAGCAACTCTCGGTAAAATGTAAGTTAGAAACAAATGTCGATGAATTGCCTTGTATACTAAAACAGCAGTTTTTTTAATCATGTTTTATAGTTGAATATTTTCTCTTTTCTTTGATTTCTCTTGTTTCAGAACTTGATTTTAATCTTTCTTCCCATGAGGTCGTGGGTGATAGCTTGTTAGTTCGAGTCTTAATGTTATACAAACTCATAATTTTTGTCCCCTAGAACGGAACCTCTTGTGCAAAAACAATCAGTGCATTCTGCCTTTCAACGATCGTCTATTCCCAACATATTCCTAACAATTTTATTTCAGACACCCCTTTTCCTACAAAATTCTGATATGCATGGCATAAATCTCGTAACAGTTCCTTTTATAAGTTTTACATTGGATAAAAATCTTTGGTTTTTTATTCTGTCATAAATTTCTGTTCTTCTCCGAGTTACATATTGGTTACAAAAATCCTCTTTAAAAACAAGCACAGTATTAGTCAAGAATTGAGTTCGATTTTAGTGCTATACTTTAATACAAGATCAAAAGTAACTAAAGAAATTAAAAAGAAATAAAACTCTTCGAAATATAATGAAATATCGTGAAACAGTTACGACTTTTAGCCGGTCAAAAAACCTATACAGCAGCGACTGATGCTCGTCAAATTTTTGCAATGCGTTTCTTACCTTTTCACCGGCTCGATTACTGTATCATGCACTTTAGATCCTTAACAGAAAACACAAACTAACATCTCTAAAAAGAACCAAAATCATTGTAGAATGAGTTTGAAGTCATACTGAAGCATTTTGGGAAACAAATTTTTTGTCTATATTAATTCAAGCGCTAAGCTTTTAACGGAAAAAGACTGAGAATGCTTCTAAATCTTAAACTCGTTAAACTTTACGATTTAAATTTCTAAAAGGCACAGTGACCATCATGGACCCAAATGTACTTCATGTTTTGTTTTCTAGTATTTTGTTTTCATATTTTGTGTTCAAAGCCGATGCAAATGGCGGTGTTTAACAGATTTAGAAGATATCAAACCATGCGGTTATCTCGTTCAAATCTTTTTTAGTGCAGACCTGCAATAAAAAATAAGGTTCTTAGAGCACGAAGAGAGTGTATAGTTTATGTGCAGCTAATATCAATAATAATTTATAGTTTTTTTTTCATCTGATAATCGCAGTATTTGAAATAAAGTTTCGTGCTTCAAAACACTTAGACTATTCTCTCTGATATTAATTTTATGTCTCTTAAAAGAGGTTAGAGAAGTTGTTGAGCTATCCTTAGTAATAAATGTGTAAAACCAGGCTCTACTAATTATTTTTTGGTAAAATGATATTGCCAAGTCCGTTTGTGCCTGTATTGTCAGATCACTGCGAAATGATGGAAGCGGAGTGTTGTGATTTATTTTAAGTAATAAACTGAAGTAAACATCGAAAACAACTTGTTTATAAACTGACATGTACATTTTATGATGAAGAAAGCAGGAATATGAAGGGTTGGCGTAAAGAATTTTGCAATTTCTCCTCATGTATTATTTTGCCTCGGCAATGATATATATTTTATTGATTACCAGAAATTTCGAGACAACACGTTAGAAGATTTTTGCATGTTTTTTGCGAAAAAGTTCATAGGACTTACCTAGCTGAATTTCTCTTCAGTTTTGTACAAACGTCAGTCTACAAAAACACTGACAAGAAAATTCAAACGGTATTTTCATACGGGTCTTAGCAAGACATTGTACTTTTTTTCCAATGGCTTTTTGATAAAGTTTGAAACGTGCAATAACTAACCAAACGATAATTGCAAGACGAACCCATCATAGGTCTATTCGCCAACAGTAACGGAAAGTTATTATTGTTGAACCACGGATCAAATTCATTTTAAATTTCGATTACTGAGATGACCCACTTCATCCAGTTTTCGCCTCCTAAATTTTTGCGACACCTATTATTTTGTTGCATTGACTTTATTTTCGCGACTTTAAAAAAATGTCGAAATTCGTGCAAAGTGTCGCGCAACTTTTACGTTATAAATACAACTTATGACAAAATGAACCGCTCCGTAGAGCAGCGCTGATCTCTATTAAAATAAAAGCTTCCATCTCGTTGAATTGAATTGGATCCTACATCACATGTATTTATTTATTTTGATTGTGAAGTTTCACTGAACTGGCTACTTGTGCTATAAAGAATATTGCAACACAGCCTTTGAACTTTCGTGTTTGATTTATCGGTAGCTAAAATTAATCAATGTTTGAGATGGCCATAGTCTAAATAAACTTTCATGGTTTCTTTATGAGCTTCCTCGCTTGGTGCCATCATAACCTTACTGTATGATATTTCTGTTTAGTAACTGTAATAGTCTTTCTTTTCTTATATTTGAAAAATACAAAATGTAAAGCGAGGTCAAATAATAACAAACTGAACTAAACTGTTACTATTTGCATGAAACTCGAGTTTGACTTCACAGCAAAGCAGTTTGACGTAAGAGTGTTTTTGTAATATTATGTTTTATGTTCATTCGAATGAAAATTTTGTTTAGCTCAATTTAGTATTAATTTTTCCGTTTTCTTTTGTCTTTGATGGGATATTGCAGAATAACCTACAAATAATTGCCGGAAAAATTTACTTAAATGACGGAACATTGTTATCAAGACTTTTTGACTCTATATCAAAACGAAATATATAATTGCAGTTTATTCATTCTTTTGAAATTCTTGTCGTCTGTAAAATCTATCGAGTTGATTGACCAGAATTAAAGAAAAAAGTTTTCAGTGCAATCTTTAGGTTTGCCAGTACATTTTTTAGAATTGAATTAAGTACCAGTAGTTAGAATTTCTTTTTTCTAAACTATTCTTC
>JANCMA020022814.1:0-17002 GCA_024336925.2 Zoanthus solanderi
CACACCTAATATTTTTTTTGTTAAAATATAACAAAAATAAGGGAAGAAAAAAAAACGAGGGAAGAAACATAAGAGAAGAAAAAAAAATGAGAGGAGGAAAAAAAAAAAAAAGGTAAGCCACCCAGTTTCGAACCGGCGACCTAACGATCGCGAGGCGTGCGCGTTACGTATTGCGCTACATAAGACACTGCAACAAGCGCTCAGAAATTTATGTTATATATCAAGCAGCGTGTACGAGCTCACTAATACGGACATACAGACAGACAGACGGACGGGTGGACACGGGTTGTGACATAATGGCTTCTGCTATGAAGCAGATAGCCACAAAAATAGAAACCTTTACATGTCTAAAGTGTTACATATATATACCTTTTAGGGTCTGAAATCGGGATCTCAATTAATTTATGCGTACCTTTTAGGGTCATTTTCAACACCATCCATCAAGCACCCCTACCCACTTTCAAGGGAGTTCTCCCCCCAGGCACGCTGACCTTGCCTCGGAGCATAACCTTATCCGGTCTCTGTAGTACAGTAAAATAGACTATATTCTTTACACATGCGAATCTAAAATTTAACGTTATTTCTTTGACTAAATACTTTACTAAGTAATAAATTTCGGCAATATATACTCAATAGTTTTACAACAGCAACAGGTCTTGGTGATTTGAGGTGATTTGAATCAACTAAGGAATCAATCCTGATTCTAAGGAACTGTTCACCTACTCCTCTCTTAAACCTAAAGTAAACTGTTCTGTGGTCTAGTTTCTAATTCAAATCGGGCCAAGGTTAGGGTAGGCTAGTCATTTCACAGAAACCCGGAATTATTTGGAACGTGTGTGTTAAAAGCTTACAATTGTTGAAATTTCCAAATAATTTGGGAAATTATAAGGAACTCGTATGAAAATACAATGGCCTGGAGATCTGACTAGAAACTGTGGGGTCTTATTTTTAATTCTTATCAAATCTCATTCTCTTTAACAGTTATATAAATGATAATAGATTTTAAAAAGATGATGAAAATATTAGATTCTTAGTTTTCAGAATAAGTGAGGCTAGATTAAGAGTTGTGTATAAGAAGTTTGTGAATGCGGGTGATCCAACATCATATCTCACTCTAACCAGTTAATTGATTTGCTGTTGTTGATACCATGGTTGCATTCACCGCATGTTGTAAATAGCAATAGGTTTGCTGCCTACTTAATTTAACTTGCGTTACCTAAACACACCACGCTTTCAGGGGGAGTCAAATCAACATTCTTATTTGCTTAACAGTTAAAAGCCGGAGATAAGCGTAAACCCCTTGAGCTACTGGATTTCATACCTATTTTACTAGCTGGCTTTTCCCCTACCAAAAACAACTGAAAGGCCCTATTCTGGTAGCCTACAACGTAGACGAACTACACGCTGTAAAGTACGTCAACTAACGTAAGTACGTCAGCGCAATGTTTCGTGCCACACAGTGTTTAGTTCGTCTGTGTCGCAGGCTATTTTCCGCAGGGCTCCCAGCCCATCAGGGAAATCAGGGAAAATTATTTTACTTTTTTCCAGTCAGGGAAAAGTCAGGGAATTTGAAAAAAATGCCTCAAATCAGGGAAAAGTCAGGGAATTTTGATTGGCCCAAAAATCGAAAGTAGTCAGTCTGTTATATTTTGTTGCATATCAAAACAACATATCCATTGGATGACTGGCTATGGTGGTTTTTTAGTGTAGCCTCTGTGACTGTAGTACAAGTAGCTGTAGTGCATGACCTGAATAAGGCCTCTAACTTTAAACATGATTGTGTACACTAAAAAGCCAAGCGGGAGTAGCACCCCTTGCCTCCACCGCTGCTTCTCCTTTCACACCATGATGGCGAACTGGAGTTTTATACTGCAAATATTTCACTACAGCAACATAGAAGACATGTGAAACTGAAAATGAGTTGAAATAATTTTCATGGAATTTTGAGACTTCGATCATCAGGGAAAAATCAGGGAATTTTATTTTCTTGAAATGCTGGATACCCTGACTTGTACACTGTGGGAAAAAAAACACACACATTGCAATTGACATTTTGGACACTAATCCCTCATTGGGGTGAACATGAAGGACTAACATCCAAAATGGCTGTTTATTTTCACCATGGTATTAGTGAGGGAGCAAGTGCACTCCTGTGGGAAGTTAGTGCTTATAAAGCAAGCCACTGGTCTAGATATGTTGAGGGGACCTCAGTGAACATGAAAAATGTTGTCGGCAATTTTTTGACCTGCAACGGCACGATTTATGGGAGATTAAAACACGTGACATACAGTATTAGCATGAAAACGAGGCAACATCTTAAATAGTCTTTATTTACTCTGACTTATATGTCAATGTTTCATCATCAAACTGTAAGAATAGCTTTACTCTAGCATTACGCACACTTTCAGCTGAAAATAGTGATCACGTGACCTAAAGCATGACAGTGAAGCTATGATTTAAAATATCACTACAGAAGTAAATTATAATGAAAGAGAAATATTTCATAGACTTTCTCACATCAAAAACTGAAACCTTCCAATAATTTATCATGTGATTGAAGGCATGAAAATGAGGCTAAATCCTAAATATACTTTTTTTCTAACTCGTTTTAAAATATTACTACAAAAGTAAGTTATAATGAAGGAGAAACATTTCGAAGACTTTCTCACTTCAAAAACTGAAACCTTCTGACACTTATCACGCGATTAAAGGCATGAAAATGAGGGTATGTCTTAAAATTACCAATTATTATGAATATATTCATCACCATCTTCCTGCAAAGCATTTTCACAGGGTTTGTTGTCATCAGAGCATGTGCAAAGTTCAGTTCAGGTTAGCCCAGCCTTTAGGCACTGGCACCAATTTTGTGAGCATCACTGCTTCACACAGCCACATTTACCATCTCAATAATTGCCTCTCGAGCTGGTAGCATTGTCGTCATCACAGGCAGCCACTCATCGCCATCTTTCTTCCTACCATAGTTTTGTGGTGATGGAATATTCGGGTTTGGAACCTAGCCATTGTTCCATACCATGGCCTGATAATGTGCTCGAAGAATGGTCTCATGTAAAGCACCTGGTGTTGGTGGTAATCTCTCCGATTGTGCTTGCTTCTTCTTAAATAAAGACCACCTTAGCTCATTCACCTGACAAATGCTTGTATTTGGCTAGTACAGATGGCAAACAAACTTCTCAACTCCCTTTATGGTATCTTCATCTGGTTGTTCTGTTGTTCCAAGGTTGCGAGAGAAATAATAACATCCTCATCAACTGCACTGAAGACTTTCCAGCATGTCAATTTTCCTTTTCTGGTGTTATCAACTCCCCTTAAGGCATGAAAAGCAGGGAGGGCAGTTGCTTTAACTGGATTAAACGACTGGAAAATTGGCATTAAGCTTTGAACAACGTCTTTGGCCTGTAACAGTTATGAAGTAGGTGTTTAGGCAAAGCTCCAGATAGTGTCTTAGGGCCAACACAAAGACATCGGTGTCTGGCGAGTGGATTTCCAGTGTAGTTGCACCATGGGCAGTGGCATCAAGAGCATGCAAGATTAACTTTGTATTGGCTTCTTCCTGATTACGTTGAAGATGCTTCGTTCTTTGATGAGTAGCTTCACATTGACACGCACATATTCCATAGACTTCTGCACCAGGTAAACTGCTAGTTCCATCTTTGTATTTGAGTGAGACAGGACTTTGGCAATTTGAGTCAAGTCAGTGATGCGGTAATACACTGGGTCTGTGGTTCCTTGCCTTTGAGCTCTGGTTGCAATTTTCAGTGAAGAAGGTAAGACATCGGTCAAAAACTAATTGCAATTAACTACTCTCACAGTAGTTGTGAAAGAGGCAGTCACTGAAGTGTTTGGCTAACTGCTCACAACTGTTTACCCAATGTGGCTTGTTCAGAGACTCAAGCTCTGCCATTCCATCGATGATAGCAACTGTCATTGTGGATCGAGCTGAGGAGGTAACGCTGTTGTCAGTCCTTGATTCACCAGTTTTCTCCATAATACTCATGAGTGAGCCTTTCATGGAGCAGTGATACATTGTTCCATCATTTGCAAACAGAGATGGTGGAATTACCGAAAACTCATGCTGTCTGATAGCCTCTTTGATGTCGATTTCAGGACGGCTTTTGGCAACCATCAGCATTCAGTCAAACAAATTTCTATCTTCCTGTAATTCCACAACTTTGTCTTTGAGAGAGACCTTCAGTTTCTTTCCACTGCTTTTCCATGTAAGAAGTTTTCTCTTTTTTCATTTTGTACCAGACGTTCACTTTGTCTGACTTCATCCGTTCATTCACAAAGGTCTCTCGCAGCATTCTTCCAATCAAACTTTGACCATACAGATCACCTTCAACTTTATCAACAGCAACTACTTTCGTCACCAAGTTATTGGTGTTGATGTCAGTACTAGGTCCATTTATCAGCCATCTACAAAATCAGTAAAGCTCCTGCGGTACATGGTTGTTGTTTAAATATTGAAATGATTCAGTAAAGACCAAGTTTCTGCACTGACTGATGGATCTTCTAAGGAATTTTGCAACGTCAAATAGAGCTTTCATTTCCTGGTCGCTATCATCAATACTATCCTCAGAATGCTGGATAGCAATATCACGTGTGCTCTTGATGGTGACACTTTGGAATTCATTGACTCCCTTGGGTCTGTGAAACTCAACACCCTGTATTTATTCTGGATTAGCTGTTTTATTACCTTTCTTGTGCGTGTTGGGTTTTCAACGTTATTTGCCTCTAAAATGCTTTCATATCCTTCCTGAAGTTCTGACATTGTCAAAATTGTTCCATTTCTCAATATATTTTCAACCGAGGCTTCAAACTCGAATTGAGCTGTGACTTGTAGCTCTTTACATTACTGATTGATCCTTAGATACTGCAGGCTCTTGAAATTTCCCTTGACGTAGCACACTTGTTACATGATTAACCAAACACTTTCTATGATCTTTAATATCAATAGCATGGGCATCACTGGGGTCGATTGCAGAGCTTAACTTTACTCGAAGTGTATCATTTGAAGATAATTCAATTGCAGCACAAAGAGATTCACCAGCTGAAGTCACTACACTGTGAAGACGTTGTCTATACCCAGCATCACCCTCACAAAAGAAGCAAACATGTACATCTTTATCATATGGGATAGTTTTTGCACTTGTAATTTGTTGGCTGTATTCCACTGTTACAGATGATTTTTTTCTCTTCTCATTTGGGCCATCCATCTTTGGCTCTTTTCAGCATTATAGAATGTACTGTATTCTTATATAAACTTGGGTGCCATGTTGATCTTTCCTTTAGATACTTAAGAAGTAGTGGAAAAGCTTGTTACAACTCCTTACATACTTCAGCTCACCGTACATGGCCCACTCCTTTATCGACTCCAATGTTTTTTCATGTGAATTTGGCTTTTCTACTCGATTTTCTGGAACTTAGATCTGCTTTTTGTTCTTTGTTAGGGTCAGGATCCAATCGTTATCCATCAACAAAACTTAAACAAAAAGTTCATCAGTCTTCTCTATTAAAACTGCAAGTTAAAAGGACAAACCTGTATTTAGCTGCTAAAAAACACTGACCATGCACGAGAGTATCGTTTTCAAGCTTGTGGTTAATATTTCATTAGTTCTTGTAGTTTAAAAGCCAATAAGTTTAGTAAATAGTTATTAATGCATTGTGACTTCATTTTAGTATAATTTTTATTGTTTTTGAAAACAACACAAGAAAAATTGAGCTTATGAAAAATTATGATATTTAAATCACTGGTGATTGGAAATATAGCCTCGATTTTATGCCTTTAATTTCGTGATAAATTGTTGGAAGGTTTCAGTTTTTGATGTAAGAAAGTCTACGAAATGTTTCTCCATTATAATTTTTTTTTTGTACATATATAGTGATATTTTAAAACAAGGTAGGAATAATGGGAACATTTAGGATTTAGCATCATTTTCACACTGCGTGTGTGTTTCTTCAAAGGGAAGCTTAGCCTTCAACCATTACAGATTGACGGAAATGAGCTTGAATCTGTGATTTCACATAAAGTTCTTGGCTTAGTAATCCAGAGTAGTTTGAAATGGAACGAACACATAGATTTAATTATTTCCAAGGCTTCAAAACGACTCCATATCCTAAGAGTTCTGCACCGTGGTGGTGTTGCACCCAAGGATTTACTCTTAATATATTTTGCCTTGATACGTACTGTATTGGAGTATTGTTGTGTTGTGCGGCATCACCAAATTCCCCTCTACCTATCAGAGGAAGTCGAACGTGTCCAGAAAAAAGCCTTCAGGATTATACTGCCAAGTGTACACTACAAGGATGCGCTAAGGACCTTGGACGGTTTAACCTTAGCGGAAAGACGAGCGAATCTTTGCTTAAGAACAATTAAGAATATTTATAAAGAAGGGGACTATCTTTCACCCTAATTGGACAAAACACGAAGTTATAATACAAGGAACTGTAATTCTCTTAATTTAATAACATGCCGAACTGAATGCCTGCGTGGCAGTTTTTTTCCAAGCTCCGTAAAACTTTTCAATCAGCATAAATAAGAAGGGTTAAGTCTAAAGTTTTTAGCTAATTGTATTGACACAGGATCTCTGTTCTTATGTTAAAATAAAAAATACTTTTATTTGTAAATTTAGATTTTAACAATTAATTTTTTGTATATATTTATATTGTAAACACATTTGTAATTCGTATTCATTTACACGATATAATGTGATTTTTTAATAAACATTATTATTATTACTTTACGTCACGTGATCACTATTTTCAGCTAAAACTGTGCATAATGCTAGAGTAAAGCTAGTCTTACAGTTTGATGATGAAATATTGACATATAAGAGTAAATAAAGACGATTTAAGATGTTGCCTCGTTTTCATGCTAATACTGTATGTGACATGTTTTAACCTCCCAGAAAATTGCCGACAACATTTTTCATGTTCACTGAGGTCCCCTCAACATATCTAGACCAGTGGCTTGCTTTAAGCACTAACTTCCCACGGGACTTGATTTTACGACACTTGCTCCCTGACTATATGCTGCTTAAACATTTTTTCAACAACTTTCTCTTTAGACATTTTCATGCAGTTTTTCATCAACATTAAATTTGATAATAACTAATTAGAAATCTATCTTTCATTAAATTGTCATCATTCAACGCTACTAATTCCATCATCAGTATATTCAATTCCATCTTGCCTAAGTTATTTCCTTGTGCTGTGTTTTTGCACTTCTAGCAGTCTTATGATGTTTTTGGCTTTAGCTCTTCCAGCTTTTTATCCAGCTCTTTATTACAGAACTTTACTCTCTTCCATTTCTATTGTAAGTTAGCTGTAACATTTTTATTACTGTCAGTTTTGTGAGAAGAAAATCATGTAATGTTCATTGGGAAAAGTTGTAACAATAGAAAGTCATTTCGTCCAATATCATATCACTGCTGTTAAATATTGAGTCCATTCTTAGTTTTGTTGTATGAAGCCGAGGGAGTTACGTAGGTATTAAACTCATTCCACAAGTATCTACAGGATACTAGGCCTTTAATCCTTTAGTATATGATTAATCTATCTCTCCATGATCTCTTTTCATCTCCATCTTGATTGTTTATGATCAGTGTTAAGGTGAGTATAAATCAACCACTAACAGTTATAATTATATTCAGTAGCATTATGGTTTATGTTATTTTTTGTCAGTTGGATATATTAATCACACCATGCAACTTTCTTTGTGTGCTGAAAGGTTGCAAGCCCTTGGTACGTCAGACGACAATTCCGACACGGGAGATCTTGAGTTGATAAAGCATCTCAATGTAAACTCATCTTCTCTTAAGATTCTGCTGCAAGGTTCGTTAGAAATATTTATTTCTGCTTTTCACTCCCGTTTATCATATAGAGCTTAAACTACTTTGCATATTTTACTGTAGGAGTGGGTGAACAGACAGAAGTGGTAATACAGTAGTTCTGGAGATCAAGCTAATTTTAATACAAAATCAATTAATTAGAATTATAAGTGAATAATAAGAATTGGTAGAAACCATTACAAGAATGTAGCTTTTAAAAGTTCCAAACTACACTAAAACTGTAGTGTACTAACTGCAGATCTGTAGAAGGAATGAATACATGTGTTATTGTTAGTTGTTACTGAAATAGATTGTTTGATTTTTTGTTTTTTTGTAGAAAGTATCAAAGTTTTCAAGTCTCTTAAGAAGCTTGGCCAACTTGCTCTTGTGTCAGGACTTGACAGGGTGAGTATACAGTGTACACAGGTATAACATAAGTAGTAGTGAAAGTGCAGTGCTTATGGGATGTGGGTATAAATAATGATAAAAGTCAAGTATATATAGCACAAACATGCTAGTAGCTACAGTAACTTCAAGCCACTAAATTGGGCACTAAATTAACGTCGGTAATGGGATTTAGTTCTTAAATCTACCATAAAAAAGTGAATGAGTCTGAAAGGGATATACCATAGCATGTATATATGGTAAGTTAGAATTTGTTTTTTTTGGTTCTTCAAAAGGTAAAATTCTAGTAAGTTGTTCATATTGTTCAAATTTTCAAGTACTTTACGTAACACACCATTCATGTCATGATAATGTCATCAAGTCTTTTCAGTGCACTCCTCATACATGTTTCTCTAGTTAATGCCAGTGATTCCTTTGCTGGAGCATCTCCTGCTCCCTGTCCATCATATTTACTATAGATAAAATTATTCGTACTAATAGCTGACTGGTCATACTAAGTGTGAGCTGATTTTTTATACCATTATAAAATTATGCTGTATAGCAATGCAATTTTTTTTTTTTTTTTGCTAAAATGTTTTTGTCAAAATTGTACATTTTATAGGATATTTTGTACATACACTCTTGGAGATGAATTCAGTATTTTGGTTGTCTCCTCACTTAATTGCTTTGCTCTTTTTGAAAAAGCTTTCCTGTTCTGAAAATTTTTTGCATGCCCACCCATGTAACAGTGCTTGTAGTGTATAGATTTTGTTGTAGGCGCTCATTTCCATATAAATAACCACACAAAACTTCTAAAATCTCTATCTTTATTTTCTCACCATAAGATAATTATAACTAAAGTTTCCGGATGTGGGAAGAAGAAACTAGTAATGAGTTCGTTAAAATAATCTATTCATGACTAGCTAGCTAAGGAAAATCAAGAATTTAGCTTGGCAACAAAGATTGGTTTTTTGGACCGTTAGAAATCTTTTTCTTTGTAATAACTTTAACACATAGATTTTTCTGATTGTGCTATATTGATAGAAGTTAGTTAATATTTTTTTATCCCTTTTTAATTAGGCCATTTGGAATTGGGTGGAAAATAGTCCGAAAGAATTTGCAGAACTTCAGAAGCAACCCTCCAAAGAACTATCAGGTATAATTATTAGTAATAAACGATAAATTATATTGACACTGATATGCTTTTCTTTGAAAAAAACCAAAAAAAGTCAGTAACATGATCCTTGAGTATCTTTTTAGATTTCAAAATAAAAGAACATGGTTATCCAATTAATAACTCTAGAGAAACTCAGAATTTAAAAATTGAAACCAAAAATTACAAAAATATGACTAGTAAAGATGTGCACCATAATTTTTTATTATCTTATCAGTGATTGAACTACATCTCGGGGTTTCACTGATCTGCACTTGAATTTTCCCAAACATCACTTCAGTTTTCACCATGCTATGAAGGCACAGAGAACATGTTTTATTTCTTAAATCTAAAGTTTTGTTTAAGTCTGAAATTGGTTGTGTCAGTCCTAAGAATGTTCCAGTCTTGACATAACACTAAGATTGTTAATCAAGGTCTTTGGTTCATATTGCCAATGAAAGCATTTCCCTCTGAATTTCGTTTTCAGAAAAATCCAGGTGTCATCGATAAATTTCAAATAAATTATGTAAGGTATACTTTTGGATGTTGTTAATCTATTTAACTTTCTCTGTTTAATTACAGGATTTGCTGAGAAGTTGTTTGATCTGCTGGATCAGTTTGCAGAAAGCTCCAAGAGGAAGGCTGCAGTGTGGCCGTTACAAACAATGCTACTCATCCTATGCCCTGTGAGTTTTTTGTTGTTTCATGATCAGAAGTAAAAATTCTGTATTCACAGGATTGGAAAAATCCACTAGCCTGACACTCAGGAATAGTAAAATGTGCCTTCAGTAATAAATGTCATATACTAACCAGAGAGGCTACCGCTTGAAACTAAAATAGAATTAAATTGGAGCTTGGAGATGCCAAAGTGTTATATTTTTACAAATGTCCTGGGTTCAATCATATCTACAATGCGTTACATAGTGCAGAACACAGCATACAGATTTATAGCCCTCATTGAGATCTATTTTCTTACTCCTTACCCTTAGTTTGTGGGTCTGGACTAGTGCCCTATGTGGGCATCCTAGCCTAATCTGGCATTGGTAAACAGATGTTTCGCCCCTGCACACAATCATGTTAATTTCACTATCCAACTTTCTTTTGAATACCAGTGTAATGATTTCGTGTGTTTAACAACAAGGTTTCATGGTTCACCAAAAGTATAAACGTTTCCATGTACAGTAGTGTACGGGTACAGTAGCTAACAACTATCTACAATAAAATATCAAAATAACTATAAAACATTTTAAAAGCTAATACATAAATACCTATAATACTAGTACCTATTAAAACCTAGTACCTAAATACTTATAAAACTAGTACCTGTATTAAAACCTAATACCTATTGAACTAATACCTATTAAAGGCAATACCTAAATACCTATAAAACTAATGCCGAATATATAACCTATTACCTAGTACCTAAAAAACGTGACTTAGAATTGTGACAAAGTACAGTTTAAACGTCAGTTCAAAAATTTTTTTCACTACAGTGTAAAAGGCGATCAACCGGGACGATGGTTTGAAATTACCGCATGAGTATTTGAATTTAACTTTTAAAGACAAGAACAATTGAATTTGCATAGTCCTTTTATATAACTACGTTTTTATTATTCACATTTTTATTCGCTTCCCCTGAAGAAGGTTGTTGTTTCAACCGAAACGTTGGGAAATTTTAAACGTGTTTTTTAAATTTTCAATATTTTAACCAGAGTTACTGTGTTTTTAACAATTTTATCATGTCTTCACCTGGTTACAAACCAAATTTTATTATTGATACAGAAATTAGTTTTTCAAGTCAAACAAACTTCAAATATTATAGCAGTCATGAATTTAACGGTTTGCACGGAAATAAAAGCGCCATTTCTAAAAATCCTTTTTCAACATTACATTGCAACATTAGAAGTTTATCCGCAAACTTTGAATTATTTTTCTACAATGTTAGCAGAGATAAATTACCCGTTTAGCGTGATTGGTCTTAGTGAGATCAAAACGAAAGACAAAGGCAATGTTCTGAATACTTCTCTCCCTGGATATACCTTTATTCAAAAACCAAGCCTAAACGAAGCAGGGGGTGTTGGTTTTTTCATTCGAGAAAATCTTCAATATACAGTTATCTCAGTTCATTCAGATAACTGTCACGAGTTATTGTGGATAGAAATATTTGTCAACAACGGAAGAAAACAGAACATCGTATGTTAGGTAGTCTACAGACACCCCAACACAGATTTAGAATCATTTACTAACTCATTTTATACTTTGCTAGAAAAAATAAGTAAAAATAATAAACTATGTGTCTGGATTAGTGACATAAATATTAACCTAATCAATAGTGACACACACAAAGATACAAAAGATTTTGTTAATACCTTAGCTAGTTACTCATTTTAACGTCATATTCTTCAACCGACTCGTATAACAAATCACTCTGCAACTGTAATTGATAACGTCTTTTTAAACTCTTATATTCACAACACCATTATAATTAGTGGTAACCTTCTTTATGACTTAACTGATCATCATCCTAACTTTTTAATAATCAACAAATTAATTGAACCCCATCCATCGCAAATAATTTACAAACGTGATTTTTCATCGTATCACAAAGCAGCAGTATTAGATAGACGACATTGAAGGAATAAATTGGCACGTTCAGCTTTCACAATACGATGATGTGAATAAGCCGTATTTGATTCCTTTTTAAACACTTTTTAAGCACCTATAACAGATAAGCCTATTCCTCTAGTAAAACTTTCTACGGAAAAGAAGCCAAGTTCAGATCTATAGCTAAACCGTGGATCACTAAAGGAATAAAAAAGTCCATTCAAATTAAAAACATGTTATTTAAGAAATACTTAAAAGAAAAAAATAACGAAATTTTATTAAAGAAATGAAACATGTTCTCCGTACCTTCACAGCCTGGTGAAAACCGAGGCGAACATTTTGGGAGAATTCGAGAGCACCCGCATGAGAATTTGCACAAATTTTGCCGAGGTTTTCACCTGGCTATTAAAGCAAGGAGAAACTGTTTTATTTTTAAGAAAGAAAAAGGCAATATACGAAGCGCATTTGTATACTTTAATTTCTTTCACGAAACTGTAAATTCTCATAAATTGGAGACAGCCAATCACATCGCTCAGGTCATTTTCGTGCTTCATTGCACTATGAAAACACACTTGTTGACCAATCAACACGCACGTACTATTCAAATTATCTTATAATTGTTAATAATGCCTTGAATGGCGTTGTTTATGTTACGGTATTTGAAAATATATTTTTCCCCTCAGCTTTGGCAAAACTAACAGCTCAAATATACAAATCCAAAACCTTTTTTCTCGAGAATAATTTTAAAGGCGATCCGACACATTCGCGTTACAGTTGCTATAAATCACAAAGTCTTTTCAGTTCATTTATTTCAAATTGGTTATAATTTACAGCTTATAAAGTGAAATCCCGTTTCTTTCTGTTTTTAAGGCACTCCAATTGGATTAAACGTAAACGTGTGAGGAAAAATTAAAAATATTTTAAGATACTTTCAAGTCAAGAAAATTATTTTCAAAATGTATTTTGACAGATAACCCCATTAAATAATTTTCCATAAAAGAATTAAAGTTTTAAAACATCTGCTCTTGGTTTATAATCAATAATTAATAGGGCTTTTTCACAAGAAAGGATGGATTCAAGTATCTGCGTCAAAGTTAACTTGCTCAGACTTTATACAATAGGACACCCACAGCTTCCAATTCGTCAAATTTGTCTGCAGTTCTTCCGACGTATACTATACAATTTCAGTAAAGCAGCCTTCTCTTAAATTATGGGAAGAGTGGGAACGATTTTTGTAATGCCCTAGCCTAAATCTCTCCCCCGGCAGTAGGATTGAGCTCATCTTCATAACCCAAGTGATGGGAGCGAAAACTGGTCGCGGATCGTGTGGGAAGGCATTAGCGAGAATAGACTGATATATTTCAAGGGAAGGGTTTTGTGGTGAAGGAAGTGCGTTCACAAAAAGAGTATAGCTGTTTCACACTTGTGAAATAAGCACAAGAAAATGAGTATAGCTGTGTGTTGTGTTCTTTAATTGTGCTTGTTTCACGGATGTTCACACTGGTGAAATAAACGAAATAAGCACAAGCACAAACACAAGCACAAGAGAAAGGAAAATGTTTCTTTTCTTGTGCTTGTTCCTGCGCTTATTTCACGCATGTTAACACTTGGATTTTCCTCTGCTTGTGCTTGTGTTTATTTCACAATTGTGAGCCAGTCTTAAGTCTGACAATGGTGAAGTCCTTAGAACTGATGGACCGAATATGGAGTCTGTGCATGTGGTTCAAAATAATAAGTACCTGAGGTCAAGGCCAAGCAGTTTGGGATTGTAGGCCAGTTTGAAGGGCTGAGAACTCACAATGAATTAGGGTTGAAATCACTTGGTGTGTCGAGATGGATATTGGCACTCGGGTAAACAGTTGTACGCTGGGGGATAGCGCAAAGTTGGCTTGGGTACGTCAAGTGGATGGTTAAGAAATTCGGAGGGAAGGCATGTTTTAGAAATCGTTAACAACATCTGATCCACCAATAACAATCTCAGGACGATGTCATCAGTTGCATTGCATAAACAGGTTGCCAAGAAGAATCTCGACGTCAAGTTTGAAAACGACCAGATCGTCGAGCTCAATGGATCTTCACTCACGAATTAGGATGCAGTGATACTAACCAGTTACATTTATAGGGGTCACGCCGTCGGCTCGCTGGGCCATTTGGAAAGCATACATAATTGGGATATCATAAACTCGAGAAGAAGACTCACGAATCATATTTACACTGGCATCGGTATCAAGGGTATGCGGAAAGTGTTTATGGATGAGTGACTGTAGAATGCTAATCCCCCATAGTTGATGGTTCCACGGGAGGGTCAAAATTTGTGGGAGTATTATAGGTCAAGACCTACTTATGACTCACAAGCTCATTATTCTCTGGATTATCATAACCAAAGTGGGAGCACCCATGGAGTTCAAAACGACAATCAATAAGATGATGGTTAGGGTTGGCGCGGAATGCAGTTTTGCATAGGTAATATGATAAATAGCGACGCGCTCGGGAAGTATTTGAGTTATTAAAGAATGGCGCAGTGGAGAGAAAGTGTGGTTAATGCACATAGCCTTGGAGTTCGTTATGGAGCGTAGTTTATCGAGGAGCAACGCAAGAGCCCATGAGATCTTTGGCTTCAGGGAGGTCAAGGATTTATTTTGCATCTTTTGCTTTACCAAATGAGGAAAACCTATCTGTGGGTTAAAAGAGCTTAAACCATAGAAAGAAGATGGCATTTTTGAGGGTCAGGGTTAAGCTTTTATCAACAGAAATACTTTCGCCTTTATGAGAAAAAACCTGAACAAATGGTTATTAGAGACTATCCTAGAAAAAGGCCATGAGGCGTTGATATGGAATGTCACGGCGCGGAATGTCCATCGTTTAGCAGCTCTCTGTGGTTCGTTTAAAGACAAAACATTAGATAAGATTCTGGCTCCAGCTCCATATCACGTGTTGGTTTAACCTTTCGTAAACAACCATTTAGTGGGAAGGGAAGGGACATGGGGAGAGGGAGAGAGCGCATGGGTAAAAGTAATAATATCTGAATACAAGGCAAAGAATAATAATAATAATAATAATAATAATAATAATCGTTTATTAATACTCTCTTGCAGTTATAATAATAATAATAATAATGTTCTTATAGCGCGCAGATTCATCAAATGTTCTATGCGCGTTACAAATTATGTTAACAATAATCTATAAAAACTATGCGATTATACTTTAGAAAAGCTAAATTAAATTAGTGATATTAAAAAGGGAATATTTCTGTTAAAATTCAGTGACTGTGAATAGATCAATTGTGAGACAGGTACGGAGGTAAAACATGGTAAAAATTATTAAAACTAGTAAAATATTCAGTAAAAGCAATAGTAAAAAGGTAAGTTTTTAGTTTTTAGTTTTTTCACTACGAAAAATAGAAATACTTTATTGAAGAAAATTGGTTTCTGGAATGCCATGTCTTTCCAGGATGGACTTGATGTTAATCACCGCTTCACCTGTTGTGAATTCAAGCTTGGATAACTCCAAACAGCTTGAATACTAATCAACTATGACAAAGTATTGTGATCTTTTGAACTCCACGTGATCAGCCGCTATTTTCTGCCACGGCCGTTGTAGCATTTCTGATGGCATCAGCGTTTCAGGTTGTACTCTCCTTATTTAACAACAGACTCTGCAATTGCCTGCAGCTTCTTGATAGTTTTACTTATTCCTAGCAGCCACACTGACTCAGTAGCTCTTCTTCTACATTTCGTTATACCTTGATGTTCTTCGAGTAGTTTTTCCAACTGCGTGTTGCCGCAATTCTAAAGGAATTACATTTTATGACCCATACAATAGTAGACCGTCGACTATAGCTAGTTCTGATTGATAATGCCAGTAATGTACGAAAATGCCTTTGAGATTTCCTTTAGATGACCAACCTTGCTTTACAGGTTTGCTGACCTCTCTGCAGGTGTCATTATGTAGGTGCTCAGTGTTTCTTTATCCATTCATTTGTTTGATCTGTGGCAGGCATCTCAAACATGACTACGTTGACAAATGCCTTCATTTCTACAGCGATAGTATATGATTTTTTTCTGGAGCAGGTGCTATTTACAGTGTGAAACAATAAAATCCTTTAGCCTGCTTTGCGCGTTTGGTTTAAAGTGTCTCGATCCGCAATGTTTACCAGTTTACGGAATCTTGTTCTCCTTTAGTTTTGTTTACCGTTTAAGCAATCTGAGTTCAACTATTTGATTCGTTTAGGGAATGGTTTAATTGTTTGCTATCATTAATGCATATTCGTTCGAAAATTTAAAGCCGAAATCCGGGATAACACTCTCACTCTTGAACGACTTGTATGCTTTGGTCTGATTGTAGTTCTATACTTGAACGCAGTATTCGTAAGTCGTCTCAATTATAATTTTGATGAAAAACCATCTTAAAACCTCCCAGAGACCTGATAAAACTGTATTTTTGATGTATGTAATCCGTTTTCAAATTAACACCTTACCATATAAAGAATATTACACTGTGGCGCAAAGGTATGATTTACATTTTCGCGTTTATCACAAGAAAATATAATTTATATCCAACGTGTAACGTTCTTTATATTAATTAAATGGAAAAACTAAGGCAAGCTAAAAGAAAAGAATAAGTTTATCTTTAATTTCATTTCAATGCAAACTTAACAATATTCCTTACAAGAACGTACATAACACTAATTACTAAAACTGGATAAACCTATGTACAGACAAAAATTCTTATTTTCCTTTAGATATTTCACCTGCAAATCGTTTTTTGAAACCTCTTCGAAAACCGGAGCAGCCGCCATAATTGTGCAGAAGCAAGTGACATGAAACTGGCGGGAAAATGTTTTTAGTACGCGCGCGTACATCCGGGATATTTGATACGTAGCATTTTTTCATTTTCTTATTATATGAAATACAGTTTTATACCGAATGGTAGCAAGATGAGAAAAATGATATTCCCACTCTCCCCAGTGGCGATACCATTTTTATCAACACATGTGTGATATCATTTTTGAACC
>JANCMA020022907.1:0-17002 GCA_024336925.2 Zoanthus solanderi
ACAACACTTGTCGAAAGGAGTAGGGTGATCCCGGTGTTGTGGTTGCGCATATGATTATTTCATAGAATATGCGCAATGTAAATAATAAAGATTATTATTATTATTATTACTTTGTTAAAAATGATTGCCTGCTTTTGGTATTTTAAAAATGAAGCTTTTCTAAACATCATATTTCACAACATTAATTTTGAATGAACAGCATTGAACTTTGAACCACTTTGCTCAATCTCAAAATTCATTAACCATAAGCTGAATATCCATTCCATATCAAAGGGTAGTCAACAGCAATTTAGATCTATAGAGAATAAACATCACAATACCCTGGCAGGTTGAGCGTTTGGCACATCTTGTTTTATGGTTGAAGAAACGTCTGACACTGCTGGTTTGAAAGATACTGCTACATGATGCCAAGTCTCACGAGAAAATCCTCTTGGCGAAATATTCATTTGATCCAAAACTACACAACGTCGTACGTTTGATTTGCTATTCTTCGTCCACCTGATATAAGAGAAATTTGTTTAACATATAACTGGATAAATGAAATCGATAGTTGTGAAATTGCACATTTACACAATTATTAAGACTATTATTATTAATTATTAAGACTAACTGGGAAAGCAAGAGATACAAAAATTTAACGACTTAGAACATACCTTTTATTACTTGTCTAAGAGCCTTGTGATTTTTCTGAAATGATGCGAAAGTGCAATGCTGTGGGATGTTGCTATAATGATTTAACGTTCCCATTTTACTGGCTTCAAGTCAGCTACTAGGGATCAATCCTGGTTTCTGGTAAACTACTCACCCACCCATCCATAGGGTTTGGGTTAACTCTAACCCTAACCCTAACCCTAAACCCAACCCTAAGGAAGGGCGGGTGAGTAGTTTACCAGAAACCGGGATTGATCCGCTACTAGCATGATTGTGCTATCTATACCTGATCATTGTATATCATTGTAACCACATCCAACAAGCATTGCAGTTTCACAACTACTTTTGATTTTGACATTTGTTTTATTTGGTAACGATTTCTATTTCATATTCACTTTATATTTGTCCAAACTAGACTAATTCATCACAATCAATCAAAAAGATTTCCAAACTGAAACTCAACAAAATTATATTATGAAAAACACGACCATCGCTTACATTGTATTATAAAGATGACTCAGCAGGAAAAAGTCAAAATTACGAAGAATGTTTCTAAGCTGTTGCAACAATTAACATTAAATTAACTAAATCAAGCAAAATAAAACGACGATCTTAGATTTTGTAAAGTCTCTAAACGACAGTTTTAAACTTTACCTTAAAACAAAAGCTCCATTTGACGGATCAACCCAAATTTCAAACTTGTTTCTTGACGATTTAATAGAACACAAATGAAAAACACGAGAAGTTTTTTTCTCCTTGTCTTCTAACACAGCAGGTTTTCGTTCAAATCCTAACAAGTGCTTCTTAACTCCAAACATTCGCTGCAGTTCTTTGTTCCTTGTGTCATTTCCACTTGAGCCAAAGTTTGCGTTACGTTTTGGACGGGAATTGATCTTAATCCAAAAAACGATACTGAAGCCCATACGGGTCCACTCATAATGTCCTTTTAAGGGAAGCTCTATAGCACGGACCTTTTGTGCCACTCGATATTCTTCTTGGTCTGTTGCACCTTGTTCTTTAGGTACCTTTTTACTGCTCGGGTTATCATCCCTACCTAAACGACTAGATTGCCGTTTAGATCCCTTGGTGTCTTTTGAGGTTTTCTCAAGCTTCGACAAAACATTAGTGTTGCGAATCTCTAGTTTGGGAGATTTATCAGAGCTGTCACATACCGAATACTTGAGTTCTGCAACAGTGCTGGGATCACTGGAGCTTTCTTTGTCACTAAGGAGAGCGAAACAGCCGCTTGACCTGAGGTAGCGATGTAATCAGTTTGTTACAACCGAACGACCACAAACAAAGCAATAAGTTTAAGTTAGACAGTAACTGCGATGTTTAAAGTCAGTTTTGGAAATGGTTTAAGTTCGATTAGCATTAAAACTAAAGACAATGGAAACCAAAGCATTCTCAAAACTAAAACAACAGCACACTACAACAACAGCTCCGACAACTATAAGTTTAGAAATCAAAGCCAGTTGAAATTAACTACAGCAATTAAGAAAATATGCGATTTGTTTCCCAGGACCTATACTGTTTAATAGCCTAAAATCTGATGTCAAAAAAATTGTCGAGAGCATCCCTCTTTCTGAGACCAAGTTCAAAACACTTCTTTTGAGCTAAATTTTCAAAATGAAACAGAAAAACTTACGAAGGAGTACAGAGCATCCACCTACAACTATAAGTTCCATTTCAAACAATTGATGTTTGCAAAGTACCTTCTTGATTTGCTTTGGGACAACTGCCGCTTCTTTCTTCCATGCATCTTTCTACCAGTCACGGGTGACCGACGACATAACTCAGGATTTTCCAAGTAGCAAGGAAAGGATAGAACAAAAGTTGGTCGGGGACACTTGCCAACAAAGCGTGCAATGGTTGCCAATGCATTGCATAATAGATTCTGCAAAGTATAAAAACAAAAATGGGTAACAGAGTAATGAAAAAGAAAACTATCGACTTAATTTTTTCTCTCTAAAAAATAAACAAACATCTTTGCTCTCGGTAAACTTCTTAATTGATATTTGGCAGAATTAAACAAGATTGCATAGTTTCATGCAGAGCAAAATTCAGTCATAAATTAAAGTCGTTTTGTACAAATTAAAAAAGATTCTTTGAGATACAGGCGGTAACAAATTTCAACAAACATTTCTCAAAACTATATTCGGTAACATACATGTCAGTACTTTTTTCTTTAAACAATCAATCTTTTCAGAGATTAAAAGTCAATTCTAGAAATGCATGCAGGAAATACATGCTTCTCACACCCTCCCCTCTCCCATCAGAAATTCGTATCGTACACAAGCAACCACCCCTCCCCCCTCCAATATGTTTCTGCTGGACTTATATGTAACCAAAATTTGCAGCACTTAAAACACATTCCCGAATATAATTGTTCATAAACTATTAACATTAAAAATGATAAGAAATTTAATAATTGTTTGATCTTAAATGTGACTATTAAATATCTAAAGAAAAACAGGAACCAACGAAGCAAGTCTGAACATTCTAAAAATCGTTTGTTCATACCACTGGTGGCGAGGTTTCTTTAAAGAAGGTCAGAAGGTCCCACAGTTCATTAGCATTGATTTGCTTTTTAGCAAGAAGCACTACCACGTCTAGTAACTGCATTTGGAGGGTCTCCAGAACTTTGTCTTGGTTTTCCAGTGCAACATGAAAACATTCAAGTATAGTGTGAAGCAATCCCTGTATAAAGACTTGAAGCTAAGTATCTTGGTGACTTTTTTTTAAAAAGACGGCAATTGAGAAGAAGTATAACAACAGGTCAATAACAAAACATGGGCCACAAATCTGAAGCTTCTAGAAAGAAAGTATAACTATGTTTTGCCACTGACATACTGTCAGTCATTTTTCCTAATTTTCCGCCTTTATCAAAACTTTATTTCCTTACTTGTTTTCATATAAATCAAAACACCAAAGGAGTAATTCAGAATGACTGGATATAAAAACGTCCGCTCGCAATTTCTATCGCCTGAGTACGGTAGCCAATCAGATTGCAGTATTTGCGATAGTGACTAGACTTCTACTAATATGCTATAAACATGTGTCGTGGCAATAAAGCACTGCCACTATGTATACAGATAACAAAATGAAGCCTTGAACAACATTCTAGCTAGGTACAGGGAAAATAATATCTCAAATTCTGGTGGTATTTTGTGCACCTTTTCTGTGTACGATGCCAATTAGCAAAAAAGAGGATGAACATTTAAGAAATGACACAGAAACCACTTTTCCTTGTTAAATGGATTTTATACTTTAACGAAAAGCCTTCAAACTGATCGACTTCACTTTCAACACGTGATGATCAAATGTTACATGGCTATCTTTAAAAACGGGGGTTTCTAGTATCAAGCTCTGGAACAGCAAAAAATGATCAAACCATTTAGAAAAAAAATTACCTCGCTACACAGTGTGGCACAATTCACTTCATATGAATGAAGAAGCTGACTCAGACTCCGAGTGGCATGACACATCAGAAACAACGTGTGGCTGTCGCAATATTAAAAAGAGATTTGATGATGCATGTAACTACAGTTATGTCTAAAACGATTATACCGTAAAACATTGAAAAGAACCACATGGTGTTTCTTTCCTTCAAAGACCATTGAATGGACTTCATTTCACGCAAGACGCGCTTCTCTTTCTGATGGACAATATTTCGAGATCGAGTTGTTTTCAATTTTTTACGGTATGATGAAAGTTCATAATGTACAGAACTATACTAAACAAAACAGATAATAGCTGAGGAAGCACGGATGCCTGATATTTTATATAAAAACGTTTACGTTTCTACATTAAATTTAGGTAAATTAGTTTAGCATTTCAAACCAAGTTAAAGGGAAGTAGTTCTTAAACATTTTCGTGTAACCTTTTACTCAGATTTATGGATTAAAAATGCGTAAATAATATAATTGTATGTATACATTGCGTATAACTGCACTAATATAGTGCTGTTGGATAAATGCAACAAATAGTTGTATTCATAAAATAATCTATCGCTTCTTACAATCTGGATGGCTTACGGTTCATTCTACGTGCACTTGGAGTCATGTAAGCACTGTGTACTCAAAAACAGAACTACAAAAGGGGAATGAAGATATAGGATCGACTTGGCGTTCATTCAGTGTTACATGGTGGAATGAGTTCCCTTTCTTCTGGAGTCATGTAAGCACTGTGTACCCAAAAACAGAACAACAAAAAGGGGAATGAAGATATAGATCGACTTGGCGTTCATTCAGTGTTACATGGTGGAATGACTTCCCTTTGTTCTGGAGTCATGTAAGCACTGTGTACTCAAAAACAGAGCTACAAGTGGGGAATGAACTAACTGGATCGACGAGGGGTTCATTCTACGTTACATGGTGGAAAGGTCTTCTTTCGTTCAGCAGTTATGTAAACAGTGTATACTCAAATACAGTACTGAGCCACAAGAAGAAACAAAGAAATTGGATCGACTTGGGGTTCATTTCGCGTTTACATAGTGAAATGACTTCACTGTTTTGTGAAGTCATATAAACACTGGGCACTTAAATACAGAGCTACAAAAGTGGAGATGAACTAATCTGATCCACTAGAACGTAACATTGGACATGACATTGGAGACAAACAGTATCTCAAGAATGGGAGAAGAGGCTTAAATTGATGGAATCCTAAAGTAAGAAGTTTTACATTTTAAGTACCTTCCTTCAGTGAGTGTGCTATTAGCACAAGCCAGAGGTAGCAGCTCCAAAGCAATTTTACAAACACGAGGGTACAAAATGCGACCAGTTATTTGCTGGTCCATCGTCCCTCCAGCTGTTTCACTTCTAAGCCTCACTTTGGGTTGTCTCTGCCCTTTCTCTCTCTTTACTGCTTTTCCTGTCCAGAAACTTGATGCATTACTGCTTTCCATTGGTTCACAGGACGAATCACTACTGTCTGACTGTATCTCGGTGTCAGCCATGTAGCCCTCCTCCACAGCACGTTTAGGTTTACATGAAAAAGTTCCTGAAAGAAAGTAGAGGTAATAAAAATTGGACACTATGGATAGTATATACAGTAGGTCCTTTCAGTAATTACTGAGAAACCTCGAGCAACGCTTTTTGTATACTGGTGTTACTAAAAGACCCCAAATTAAACATATACAAATATAAAATATATTGTTAAACGGAGTTAAGCTTTGATTACATTTGATTCAAAAGTAGACTTATTTAGACGACTTTTTACCATAACTTTATATTAAAAATGATCCTAAATTAGAAAATACACTACACGATTTAGCAATCTCTCCGTCTCTCTCTGTCTCTCTCTCTGTCTCTCTCTCTGTCTCTCTGGTGTGCCATGCCCGATACGGGGCTAGAAGAACTACATGGCATTTGAACTTGAATGGAGCATGCCAAGGTCTTTCCGTTGGCGCTCTGTGTCAATGATGGTCCTGGTGTTGGCGTGGTATTACTTTGGAAATTGTAGTCTTTGTCCTCCTCTAGATTTCTTCCCGGGGATTTTCCCGTTGAGGCCATCCTTGCGGATGATGTGCCCCAGGAACTTGTTCTGGCCACGTACTATCCATTGGAGAAGCGGACTTTTCTGGACTGATGGCATTTCATTTATTACTTTTAATTGCTATTGTTTATTCATATATTTAGTTTATTTTTCATACTCATTGCATGTGATACCTCGCGAGCACATTTTACCGTTATTTTTGTTATATATAGCTCCGCATGTATGGCATACAGTAAGGTCATTTTGAATTTTGCATCTTTATAAACATCATTTCCTGAAGATGGGTCAATGAACCCGAAAGCTCGGAATAAAAATACTTATCAACGTAGATGTTACACGCTTTATAATATGAACAAACCTACGTACAAAGAATCTCTCATTTTTGAATTGTTTAAATTGCACAATTAACCTTCTCTACGACACATTTAAATAGCTTAACTATTCAACGAATAACGAGAAAAATAGTAAGTTTACAGTTCCAATCTTCCGTTGCAATAAACTATAGAATGAGAAAAAAGTTTCAAAGTGAAAAGGAAAATTCGAATGAAAAGGTTTCATCTTCTTACAATCGCAAAGGATTCATTTTTGAACAAATTCTACTGGCTTCATTCACATTGTTTAGAAAACAGCTTTAAAACCAATAGCATACCATACATCTGTTGATTCAATACGGCTTGAAAAAAAAATTTCTGTACAACAGAGTACTTTGCTCCCGATAATGTGAAAAAAACCCTCTCTATGGCTCTGCTTGAGACTAAATCAAAGCAATTGGTGGTTAAATCAGCTCATAAATTGTATACAACTCGTTTTAACTCTTAAATCGTGATGCCATAATGAAAACAGCCACTGTTTAATTTAAGCAAGCTACTTCTACCGGCTGACGGAATCAGAGAAAGTAGAGAAGAAATTCATTAACATTTGAGATTCAGTGCGGAGTATTTTTTTGTCTTTTCGAATAACAATAAAGAAAGCTTTTTCGAGCAAGGGATAAAGGTTATTAATCATAAACTAGAATTGCTCAAAACCATAACACTAACGCGTGTTATTTTAGATGAGAACTTCCCTTACCATTACTGTCCATGTCATCCTCTAGCAAAATAGACCATTCCTCTTGCAATGTCTTGTGATCAACAGCTCTTAATTGACTATTTCCTGTGGTACATTCGGTAAAATCGAAATTAACTTCTTGCACATCACGATCAAGTGAGGCTTTGAATAATGAATCACAGAGACCAGTGCTTATGAATTCCCGTACAGCAAGAGAAGTAGTATATGTTTGTCGTATGTCGGTAACGAGTTTCTCAAGCGATGGAAGTCCCTGTTCGTGTAAAGAGCAACAAGGTTAAGATAAAGAACCTATCTTTTAATGAAGAGTAGAATTAAATTGCCTGATATAAGTTAGGTTTTAGCTTTATCGTTTTTATGAGTTTATTTAGTTATTAACTCGGAGCTTATCCTTGTTTTCTGTAATAAGAAGAATGCGAGGGTCTTCGACTCGATCCCCAAGGTTAGTCACCATCAGTAGCTGACCAAAATCATACGAGACTTCTGCTTAAAATAATTTGGATAGTACGTGCGTTTTCATTGGTCTACAAGCGCGTTTTCATAGCACTATGAAGCATGAAAATGGCGTGAGCAATGTGGTGTGACTATCTCCGAGTTGTCAGAATTTACAATTACAGTACGCGCTTCGTATATCGTCTTTCTCTTTGTTAACTAAACAATGAAAATAATAATTTTATAAAAGAAATAAAACATGTTGTCCGTACCTCCATAGCCTGTCGAAAACCTCGGCAAAGTTTGTGAGAGCAGTGCACTGATTCTCCCAAACGTTCGCCGGGCTATGAAGGCACGGAAAACATGTTTTATTTCTTAACTGAATTAAAGAAACAATGAATTACAATGAACATGGAGCGGAAAGTAAATTTAAAACAATTTGGATAGTACGTGTATTTTGATAGGTATACAAGTGTGTTTTCATAGTGCTATGAAGCACAAAAATGACGCAAGCAATATACAAACGCGCTTCGGATATCGTCTTTCTCTTTGTTAGGACCGAAACTAATATTTTATAAAAGAAAAAAAAACATGCTCTCCGTATCTTCATAGCCTGGTGCATGAAAACCGCGGCAAAGTCTGTAAAAATTCTCGAGCAGGTGAAAACCATTGAAATGGTTTTACCTGGCTATGATAGCACATGTTTTATTTTTTAAATATTGACGAAAGATAGCTTATTCACTACACGTACCTTCTCGTTCACCCTGATGTCCAAGGCTACAACGAACCTTATGCAAACTGCTAACAAGACTTCATACAGTCTCACAATTTCTTTCAACTCAGTTTTTTCCAAGCGTATTTCTTTCTTTTCTTCGGACCATTCATCAGTTACAAAGCTTCGAAGATATTCCTGTAAGGTGGCCATCAAAGAACAGCTAAATGATACACCACCTTCTGCACAAAACATTTCGCCAAACAATTCATTAGTGACGACCAGGTGTAAGCATGTTTTCCACAGATGCACTGACAGAGAAAGACCTCTCAATTCAGTTCTTTCAGAAGATGCACTCAATAACAGCAACCTTTCATCAGAATTTTCAACTTTGGTTACGTTATAGACGTACTTTGCTGAAAACTGCAAAAGACGAATATAATATTTCGTAGCCAGTCCTCTATTTTCTGCAGTTTCTTCCTCTCCATCTTCTTGACTGTCCGAATCAAAACCTCCCAATGAATCTTCACCATCAACTTTGTCAAATCCAAACCCTTTTTGAAAATCATTTTCAAGAGTTGATAGAAACTCAAACACCTTCACGACTGAGTGCTGTAACTCTTCTACAGAAAAAAGCAATCGAAGTTGATGTAGTCCACCACACTTACGAAAAAACGAATGTGACCTTTTTACTGATAGCACACGGGGTAAAAAAGTCACACACTTCTTGAGGACGGCATAAGATATCTTATTTTCATCTTTCCAAAGTGTGTTTGGAGCACATTCTGCGTTGGTGTTCAACCCTAATCCTTCTTGTGAGACATCAACCGCAGCTTTTTCTGAAATCAATTTACGAATTATTAAACAAAAATATTTTAGTTATGTACATCATATATCATAGCACCTTTCACAGATCTATTGTTGACAATCCCCACAGAAAGGCACGTGAATTGAGATTTGTCGAAGCCAATCTGAGGATTTTCTCAAGGTACTCTAGTTTTTCACCCTAACTTGATTAACAGTCCTCAAAGTTTTATATAAAGTTGAGAATTTTATGGGGCATTTTTCATTGCTCTAGAAAAACTAAATGTTAGTAAAACCATCAGTAAAGAAACTTTGTTTAAAAACGTTATAAATTATCAAAAAGTCTTATCTATTTCATCCATTAGAAACGCCTTAAAAGGACAATGGTCTAAAAGTCATTCAATAAAGACTATTTAGAATGTTCTAAGTATAAAAGACCACGGAAGCTCCAAATGTGAATTTTTCAGAAAAGTAAGTATTCAAACCACATAATTAATTTTTGGGCTATCGTAGACCTCCCAGATTATATCCATAAATTTGCGTTATAAATATTAAAATTGTTTCTATTACAATAAGTGATTTTGAGCATCAAAAGCTTCAATCTTAGCCATATTTTGAATATTTACTCCCACAAGCAGAACAGAACATAAGAAGTTCTTAGTTGTAATTTCTCAGAAGATTATAGATGGCGATAAATAATGAGAACAGTACATTCTCGATTATCCGAATTTCGATTATAAATCCGAACCTCGATTATTTGAATTTCGATTATCCGAACGTCGTATTGAATAATTAAATTGAAGGATACTCACTCCAAGCATGCATAAGATGGTCACATTAATCCCCAAAAGCGGTGATATTCAATGTGTAAACGTGGCTTTATGACATGATTGGGGCCGTGAAAGTACAGAATAAACCGCGCTTCAATTTTTTGTGTCCAAGATAAAAAACAGTCATTCCTGAGAGTTACTAGATGACAACTTTTTCCAATTTTGAGACTAAAATAACCATCCTCGGTTATCCTACTTTTCGGCGTATACGAACAGCTCCTCGTTTGTTTTGGTTCAACCTGTTCGGATAATCGAAGATGTACAGCCATAAAACACCGAGTTCACTGGGGCTAACCTGGTAGTGTCCTCCCTGATTTTGTCCACAGCACGTAGTTTTCTTTAACCGTACCCGATTTTTAAGAGATAAGAATATTCTTAACAATTTTTTGACAAGGGATAGTAGTCAATCAAAGATTCTTTCTCTCTCCAACAGGAGCTACTTTGTGTTTAAAACAGTAAGTTGTCTTGCACAATTTTTCTTGGCAACGTTTAAGATAGTTATAGAATTGGACACCCTAGCAATGCATCGCCACTGTTAATCGACACAGGAGAAAATAAATGCAAAGAATACTTGATGCTCACCTTTTCACAACAGTTATCAAACGGTATTAAAAAGTTTAGAAAACGAACGTTCGTTAATAGATCTTCTTGAATGCAACACAAAAATAAATAAAAAAAAGACCGATGTCAGTTTTATAGTTAGATCTTTTGCTATTAATGTTTTAACTCAGGGGAACTGACAACCTTTTAACTAATCAGTGCTTGTGGGATGTCAAGTATATATAGCACAAATTTATGTGCTAGTAGCTAACCTGAAGCTACGATAATGGACACTATGGTCCACCACTTAAATCTATCATAAAACTAGTGAGCTTAAATGTTAGTAGCCATACAAATAGCTGTTTCGGCCTCTTTAGGATTCATCAGCATGGCATACTGTAGCTAGCAAACATGCTCAAGTTCCCAAAAAGAACATAAGATGAAGTTAAAACGCAATGCTTGTGGGATGTGGCGCTATAAAAATCAACGTCAAGTAGAGATAGCACTAAAGTGCTAGTAGCTAACGTGAAACCACAATAATGGACACTATGGCCTGTTTGCTAGTTATGCCAAACTGATGAGGTCTGAAAAGGCCTGGCAATCAGGTTACTAAATTTTATGGTAGATTTAAGGGGTAAAACCCGCTACCAACTGAATGTGGCCATAGTCAGGGCCGCAGCCAGCATCAGGCACGGGGGTAAATGCCCTTCCTCCTAAATTTTGGACCGGAAGTAATTTTTTTATATTAAAATTTTAAAAAACATTTTTTATAAAAAAAAGCCTACAAGTATGCTCAAAACTTTGTCAAAGTACTGGAAGAAGTGAGAAATGATAAAGAGAGGTATGGCAGATTGTTCACACGAGCGTCAGAGATCGCAGCTACAGTTGACGTAGAGCCAAGTAAGCCAAGTCTAACTGCTGCAAGACAGACAGGAAGAGCCAACGCCCCAGGAAAACAGTACACGAGAATAATACCGCTTGAATTTCTTCTTGCTATTCGTAGATCATGCCCTAGCGCACTTGAAAACGAGATTCTCAGAGGAGATAAAAGACGTAATGCTCGGTTTCTACTTGATTCCAAACCAGCTCAACAACCTGACTGATGAAGTAATAGAGAAGATAAAGGTAGAATTCCAAGATGACTTGCCATATCCAGACAGTTTTGATGCGGAGGTGAGAAACGCACCGCTTCAGTTTCGTTCAATGTCAAACTAAAACTATAACAACAACAAAAACAGCAAATACAATAAAACCACGCCAAATAACGCCAGATTGTTATGTAGACTGACATGGTTTGATCGTTCGTATTTTGCAGGTTTTATGGTGGAAAGTTAAGTTTGAAGACAAACCTCGCGATCAGCTACCTTCAAGCCTAAGGGAGGCGGCCGATGAGTGCAACGAAGTGTTCGTCCCAAATGATCTGTCCATTTTGCTGTTGCTGTTAACCCTTCCTATGGGCACGTGCTCGTGTGAAAGATCATTTAGTTCTCTAAGGAGGCTGAAGATCTGGCTGAGAACCGCAATGACGGAAAAGCGGCTGAACGGCCTTACTCTTATGAGCATTCATTCAGAGTCGGATGCAGTGCGATCTCTATCGCCTCTTCCAGTTCTCAAATATTGGGATTGGGAAAGATCGCACTTGCATTCAACAGAAAGATCGCACTTGCATTCGACAGTTGTCTGGATTTGTAACTAGCTTGGAATTGTGTGATTAGCCATAAACCCTGTTTTGACAAACTTACACTGAGATGTATATGTTTTTTGGCTTTCTTCACCATACTGCTTTCAAATCGTCAGAAAATATTACTTCAGTAGGGCTATCGGTTTGCTAAGGCTTTCGCATAACAATGTAAACTTAGTAAAACCGAGAATCCTCTCAACAGGAGCTAAAAAGCGTCTGTAGCAAACATGTGAACTTTGAAATATTTTCGTTCCTTGAAAATGCTCCCCCCCCCTAAATTTTGTGTCTGGCTACGGCCCTGATAGTGCCCATTATCATGGCAGTTCAAGTTACTAGTACGTTACTTTGTGCTATCTATACTTGACGTTGTTCTAAGTGAACATACCTGCATCTCGATCAACAGTAACATGACGTATCTTGTAGAACTCAATATCTTCAATCTCATCTTTGTTTTTAGTGTTTTCACTTTCCCTTGTTCTAAATCGCATAATGAAAGGCAAGATAATATGACGAAATAAAGCAACACGGATGCAAGGCGACCCCAAGTTGACAAGTGGCTCCAGGGAGTTCACTACTCGTAAAGCTGTAGCGTCATCGGATGTTAACAGTAAAAGGCAGTACTGTGATAAGCTATTCCACGAAACATTTTTATTTTTTATTAAAGTATTTGCTCTTTGGCGACTGGAATTTAAACAACTTGAAACATGATCGCCCGTTGAAAATCCGCTGTCACTTCTCGAAGGACTGGATCTAGGAAATTTCCCAGAGTTCCTTCGCAAACGTCTTCCTTCATGGCACTGGACACTTGGGGTAATTTTGTTGGTCGATGGAATATCGATGTCGGTCAAAACAAGCTGAGCAATCAGTTGGAGTACCACGTCTTGTACATGTTGCGTTTGGTCTGAAAACCTTTAAAAACAAATGTGTTCAAAAAGCCTTTATGAATGACTGTTAGTAATTAGGAGAAGATCTGAGATCTACAAAAGAAAAAAAGGAATAAAGGATTGTAAAACGTGAGGGAAAGAAGGAAGGAACGAATGAAGGGAACACGTGGAAAAAAGGGGGGTTATGAAGCAGGAAACGAAAAACAAACTAAGTAATGAGGGAAGGAAGAAAAGGTGAGCGTTATGGGCGAGATGTCACTGTTTATGATCTGCTTCATCAACAAACATTTTTCTTTTGCACTAAATTTATAATAACACTTTAAACATTTTTACAAAACATGAGGTAATTTATTAATAGTCTTAATCTTACCCTGCTAACAATGGTGGTACTAGGTGATCCGGGGTAAGGCAACCACATACACCAAACCTGCCCAAAATGCTTGCAAGCTGTGCCTTTGTGAACTCCGATGTACTTTCTTGAAACATTGAAAGCAAAGTCTCCACAGGTTTAATAATCGAACAATACTCCTTGAATCCTGAAATGCGATCCAATCATTAATACACCAATTTACAACACAAAAAGTGAATGGGAAATTAAAAGAAAAAATTAAAATGTTCAAACAGAAATCGTGAAACAATAAATGAGAAGATTCTAAATGCAAAACTCAAAGGGTACCTGAAGGAATCATAACATAAATGTTAAAAAGCTAGTTAAACTTTTTTCTGAGCCTGGTGGCTCATTGAGAGCAGGTGTGTATTTTTCAATTCCGTAGCATTAAGCGGATAAGAGTCTCTGTCCCCTAGACGGGTTATTAAAGGGATACATAATTTATCGTTAGTCTTAATTTACTAACGTTGTTCAGTTACTATGCTTGCTTAATGGGTAGCTCCACCTGAATTGTTCTTCAATTGCTACAGGATTTAATGGAGCCGAAACCTTTTGTAGAATTGCGTGCAGCTCAGGTTTCCTGCTAATGAACAGGAACTGTTTTTCTATTTATTTTTAGCAGCAGTTTAGTTATGTCCGTTAAGATATATAATCAATCCCAGGTTAGCTCCCAGCAGTGTTGGTTATCATTTACCGACCATGTAGGGATAGAAAGCTGAGTTAGCTTTGGCAAAAAAGATCACCAGAGAAACAAATCTCAGCAGAGTCTGGGATCGAATCCGGGACCTTGTGGCTGGAAAGCAGAGATCTTACCAAATGCGCCAACCATGCTACAACTTCAATCATAAAACTTCTAAGTGGAAAATGGATCTGGAAAATGACGGGAACATTATCGTTGAAATTTTCAATACTCTTAGAAGCAGCAAAAGAGAGAAGTCTCAGTTGTACAGTTAAATTCTCCCAACTTGAGGCCATACTTTTACTTTTCAGTAAATAAGTTTGAGAAAGTTTTAATCAATCTTCAGTAGTTTCCTTTGTTTCACCAATTCTCATTTTTTCATTACCATATGTCTTATTTTTGTTATATAAGGAGATGTCGGGTGTTGGCACTTACTGGAACTGAAAAGGTTAATAGCGAACATGTTTTGATGCTTTAAAAACCATCTTCCACAGAAGCTTGCAACATACAATAGTATGATTATAACATAATTTATATGTTTTTGTTTATCCCAATACTCTAAAACCTAACAATTTGGCAGTGGAGAATTGTTTCACATTTTTAATCCCTAAAAACAATTGTGGTAAGTTTCTAATATTGGTTAATGCCGTTTATAAGTTCGAAGGCTAGAAGCAAATCTAGAATCGATAATACAACGTTTTCAACTGCGTACAGGTATTTGTTGCACCAAGAAGTTTAAAAGGTCATTTGAGGATAAAGTAATATTTAGTAATATTTTATGAGGTAGCCTCAACACCAAAGGTGATTTTCATGAGGGACCTCAGTCTGCTCAAAAGAAAAATTTATGTTTTAGTATTGGCGAGACTTTTCGTTTTGAGCAACATTTTTCTTGCAGTTGAAGCAGCAAGTGATGGAGAAATTTTTAGTTGAAAGCACAGAATCTAGATATTGAGTCTTTAAAAGTTATCCTTGATTTTTAGCTTACATAGAAACGAGATTTTAAGCCAACTCCAATTATGGGAATTGTTAGTGTAAAATGTATAGAATCATGTTTTTACCTTCACGCTCGTTACTTTTCCTTCTTTCTTGCTCCTTTTCCATATCCCCTGTTGACTCTTGCGAGCTGTCCAAGTCTGAACTAGCTGGGTAAAATTCATCATAATCCTCAGCAAAAGGGGATGACTGTGGGAAAACTTCTCCAAGTGTTACTCTGCCTGTTTCAAGAAATGGCCTACAAGGTGTCCTCGTCTTTTTCATTACGAATATGATTCGACCTAGAATGCTAAGCAAGCGGAGCACTGACAATCTTGGAAAATCTTTTAATTTCTGTAAAATGTCAATCACATTTGGGCTATGCGTTACACTTGTAACATCAGCCTGACCAAAAATACATTCCAATTTGAGAAGAGAGGATTTAACAACATCGAAACCGCCACTGTCTGCATATTGCACTAGCAGTTCTTGTGTCAACATCTGCAGTTGAGGAAGAACAATTATTCCGCGGTGTAGATTGGAAAACAGAAAGGTAACCAAGGTTTGTGCCGCTAAAGAAGAAAACAGAAGGAGCTGGAACTCCTTCCAAGAGTTGTGGTTTTCAAATGATCGGGATTTGTCTGGATTCTCCATAAATGTAAAAATATCTTTGAAATGGTCTGGCGAAAACGAAACATGATTTGTACAATGTCCGATCATCTCAATGGTTCTTTGGACAACTTTGGATTTTATCAATGCTTTCAGAGAACCTGCTTTATGACAACTGGAATAGGCAATAGAAAACACTCCTCGTAAAATTGCAATTTGTACTGCGTATGACGCAGACGTGCTCCATTTGCTATCAATTTCGGAATTATCAAGTTTTGATATTCTACTGGTTTTGGACCTATTCAACATTATGATAATATCAAGTAATTTCATGTAGGTGTCTGCAGCTACATTACGATAAAGGGTGGTATTATCTGACGAAAATAAATCTTCAAGTATTGCAAGGATCAGAAGGGTCAATTCAAATGCATCAACCTTTCCATTCAAGTTTAAATGCATGTCACAAAACAAACAAGAGTCAACATCCAACGACATGATAGATGATTCTCCACTTGAGTTATCACTTTCACTTGTATCCTTCGTGGTGCTGTTGTAGCAAGTGGTTCCCGTAGAAAGCCCTTGGTAGTCAGTCTCTACCTGCTGTTGTAGTGCAGAGCTTTTTGCCGAGTTATAAGAACAACTGTGCAAGATTTGTTCCCGTAATGAAGAAAAGTGAAAGGATTTTCCTTTGATGTTCTTGATGTACTCTTCACACTCCATTAATACCAGTCTGAGCCCTGTAAAAGAAATAAAAAAAACACAAAAAACATTTACACACCTTCGCTTTGAAATACAATAGGGTCCAAAAGAAACTTAACCTATAACAAGACAGTCCCTAGGCCTTAGGGCTAAAGGCCAGACCCTCGGGTCCAATGTCCCGTAAGCTTGAAGCTTTCCCTGACCCGTGGAACCATTACAAGATTCTAAGGACACTTCAAAATGCAAGTTAATGACCAGTAATCACGGGACACATCCCGTAAAAAAATTCTAGTGTCTTTTTTTGTCTGCTGAAGCGTTTAACAAGCATGGTTAAGATGTGACTTATTCTACCCCAAGGATGAAGTTTTTTTTTGTTTACCCAAAAGAATAATACCTGAAGTTTCGAACGTAGCCTTCCTTCGGACTATGTTAAACATTTAATTTGCCTTGTTTATACTGTTTGTTTCCACGTAATATGATTTTAAAATATAAACTGTATTTTTTATTTGTAAAAATAAAGAACATGCAGATAATGAATCCCGAAAATATTCTGATAACTA
>JANCMA020022997.1:0-16742 GCA_024336925.2 Zoanthus solanderi
TTTTGCCTTCGATCGTAAAGAATCGATCAGATTGTAAAATAATTTGGAAATAAATATACATTGAAGCTTAAAAGTTGCCTGATATTGTTTTTTCCGCCAGAGAACGGGTTTTGGGTTCAAGCGAGTGGTTTGTACGTAACTGCTGTAACTACTTGACTCATTTTTGATATTTTGTATTTATAAATCTTTACCTTGTAATTTGTAATGTGTCTCACAATTCAGCCTCATGGCTGAGTCTTATGGAATAAAATCTATCTATACATCTATCTAAAAATAGTTTTGATATAGTGTGGTTTTTAACTCTATGGATCCATCTGTCCACCTATCTGTCTCTCATTCCACCTATCTATGTGACGGTCCACCCATCTGTCTGGCTGTCCAACTTTAAAAAATGACAAACAATTGTCATGAGAAGAATATTTGTATGTGTCAAGGTCAGTAGTCAACTAATAAAACAGTTCTGTATAAACTAAACAAGTGTTCAAATGACTAGTGATGTCACGTAAGTATTCATTTCCTCATGACAATTGTAAGATACAGGCCAGCACAAATTAAAAAGATGCTTAACCTAAAAACAGGAACCAATTTCATTTGTATAACCCATTTCTCAATTTGGAATTTTTTTTTTCTGACAGTGGGAACAAAAAACAATATGTGTGTTACTATTAGCTAGCATGAGCTGTGTACTTGCTATATACTTTTAAACAAAATGATTTATTTCTGGTTTTCATGCAGTTTGTGCGATAAGCATTGGGCTGCATTTTTCAAGTCAGAGGCTTTGAAATAACAAGATTTGTAACATTTGCTATGTTTACTTAGTTTATACGTTCTTTTCCTAAAATCTGCATCTCAACCCGAGAAACTCAGAAGGTAGTTCTTACACATGTGAATAAAAAATGGGTTATGCAAAACACAATAATTGGCTTAACCAATGATTGTTCGTGCAATTTGTGCAAGTCTGAGATACCTGTTGACAATGTTGGTTAATAGACACAGATGGATAGATGGACAGACAGACAGATAGGTGGACAATCAAATGGATAGGTGGATATTTTAGATTTGCATTTTTTAGTTTGAACTTGACAATAATGATTGATTAATCAAACAATTTTAAATATATAATTTTATGCATTTTATTAACAGTAAAAATCTGACAATAATGAGCAAACTAGAGTGTTTCTGTCAAATCCAGTATTTTCTTTTCAAATGTCTCAAGCAAGAAAGCTTAATTTGTATAACATTCACAACATTCTGTGCTAAAAAAGCCATCACATGCTGCTGATTTTAAATTCTCCCATCATTGTCTTGATAATATGTACACTCGCAGCTTGTTTAGTCGAATTGAACACAAATTCTACAAAAAAATACCTTTGTTAAAATTAATATGTAAAATTAAAAAAAAACTACAAAAAAGACAATAGAAAATGATACAATAATAATATTAGTAACAAGGAGTATCAACTGGCAAAGTACCAAACAGCAAGTTATTATTAACGTTTACTGCTAGGATTGAGTGATTTTGAACAATAGGCCTTCACTGATTTGACATCAACATCTTTATATTTTTTCTACCAAAACATTTGTAATTATATTTCTGCCTATGCTATAACTGAAACCAATCTTTTCTGAAATGCCATGTCTTTTATGCTTGTGTTTCTATGAAAGGGGTTTTCAGTAATGTCAAAAAAAAAACTAAATTGATGTAATCTTGCTTCTTGTTACATTTATTTTTGTAACTACATGAAACCAAATGCCTGGTACAAGTAAAAATTTTGATGTTTTAACAACATTTAACACATGTTACCAAGATTGCATGATTCCATCTCTGTTTTGTGATTGGATCATCCAAGTGTTCATACACAGTTCCTGCAGCTCGGGAGCCAACTAATTTAAGACCTTTTTAAAAGACTTATTAATGACGAAAGTAAAAACATTTAAGACCAATTTTTCAATGCAAAAAAAATCAGAAAAAAAAAACTCTTTAAGACATAACAATACCAATAAACACTTTCCATGGTAAACAAGATCGCACATTCACAAAAATCTATAAATTTTATAACCGAATAACAAGAGTTCTGATCAACATCGGCAGATTCTGAGTGGTGTGGAGCAGTCAATGCAATGGTGGTTAAAGATATGAAAGATGCGAATGTCCCGTTAAAATTGCTTTTGATACGCAGAAAGATTTGTCCGAAAAAAAAAAAACTTGCTTTCATTCGCATTATATATATGATGCTTTTTAAGACCTCAAACAGAAATTATAGCAAATTTAAGACCTTTTTAAGGCCTTAAATCTGCAAACAACAAACTAAAGACTTTTAAAGACTTTTAATGACCTGCGGGAGCCCTGTCATATATCACATTACATTTTGCTCGGCTCGCTTGAGATGTTTTCAGTATATAAGTATACTACTTTGCATGGTTCTATCTTCTGCTCCCTTACCAGCCTCGCATTGCCTCTTGGCTGGCTCATAGGCAACAATAGTATTAATAATGTAAAATTATTAATTAGAGAGTGTAAAACATTACAGTTTTGCAACTGATGACCTAGTGGCCCTCTAGAACAAAGAATAACATAACAATAGATTCAAATCAAAAACAAAAATTAAAAAAAAACATTACAAAAACACTACATAGAGTAATAAAAAATATCGTGGAAGGAAAAATAAAAATGTAAGACAAGAGGAAGCAAGGACAACCAAAGAAGACGTGGAGATTGCTGTACTGTTAGAGTGGGGTAAATCCGGCCACCCATTTACAGAAATTGGATTGAAAAATAAGACATGCCAAGAACTTAAATATTTTATATTTACAAAGTTGCTCTGACAATGGGTTAATGTTTAAAAAGCAGCATTTTTCTTTGATCTTATCAATCTTTTAGCAAGAATCTATGATTGAAATCACTGACATCATCATTGTTGTACTTACTGAAGAAATACAGCATTTATTTTGGTACATCATGTGAAAACTTTCCCTTGACGTATGGCACTTTGTCTAGCACAACTTTCCAATCTGTTAAGAACAACAGTGTTGCACCACCCACTGTCCCCCATGCAGCAGCTGTAGGGACCCTGTCACAATAACAAACTTTGATATGATATTAAAGTAGGTATGGCCAAAGATGGCAGACCCCATGCAGCAGCTGTGGGAGGCCTGTCATAGTAACTAAACTTTGATATGATATTAGGTACTGCCAAAGATGACAGGCCTCATGCAGCAGCTGTGGGAGACCTGTCACAATTACTAAACTTTGATATGATATTAGGTACGGCCAAAGATAGCAGGTAAGTGTTGGTTTCTGAGAAAACTAGCTACCAACCCTCTCCCAAAACCTATAACCAACCTTGACTCTAACTCTAATCAATGATCAATCTAGCCCTTCCATAACCCTTAAGCTAAACCTTAAACCAACTTTGACTTGAACTTAAGTATTGATCAACCTTGTAGCTCTTGAAGCCACTAAAATGTGCACTAAGGCTCTGCCATGAAAGTAGCGGGCATCACCCCTAGAATTTTCAGGAGTTATGCCTGCTACTAACACAGCCTTAGTGTCCATTTTAGTGGCTTCAAGTTGGGAAAAATCAGTAGAAATTAGAGAAACCATTTGTTACCACTGCCATTGGTTCAGTCTCCTAATACTTCATCAGGGTACTTAAAAAATACTTGTCAACAACAGCAGGGTTATGATCCCATGTTATGGTGCTGTTAGGGAGAATTTAATCTTGGAAGAATATTGAAAACTGTTTGATGCAGTCTTGTCCTACAGTTCCCCAAAATGTCTTAAAACCCCAGTATATACCTCCACCAGATGAACAATAATATTTATGACATTATTTAGGTGTCAAATCTCACAGCTGGCCAAAGACCTACTAACTGGGGCCACTGTTATCTTTGTTAATTTAAGGGGGACGGAGACCTTTCAAATGACAAACACATATATACTGTACACAGATGTCTCTGACGGCCTATGGTATTTAAACTTCCTTATCCATGAAGATGCGAAAGTCTAACCATCTGCAGGTGTCAGAACAAAGGCAGCACCTTCTCATTTCTTTTTTAAATGCCCGGCGGGAATCGAACCCGAGCCTCCAGCACGATAGCCTGGCACATTACCAACTAGGCTAACCAGGCAGCGGTATCTATACCTCAACAACCTAGTTATTATCATGGAACAGCCAAAGTAGATTCATACTTAATAACGACAAAAGATCTTGCATAGATTGCCATAAAATATCTAATATTTTAACTGCAATAAAACTTATCATCTGGCAGAAAAGAATTTCTGAGGTAAATCAATAATAACGATGCAAAATAAACTGCTATAATACAATTGATTTGATTTACCATGACTTTCCTGCCGCTGTTAAATAACGCATAAGAATCCTAGTTTCTTGTAATGACGGCATCTTTTTAAACAAACTACTCCTACCAACTCTTCAAGATGGCGGCCGGCATAAAAAGGATGACTTCAATGCGCTTGCGCAGTAATTAAAAAGCTGTCTTGCTATGCTTGCGGGCTCAACGAAATACATTTTTAACAAATTATTCAAAGTTTGGAAAACAAGCATGGACAGTCAGTTTAAAACCACAAAATTTATCTTGGAATCAGGTATTTATGAACAAGTGGACGAATTTCGTAAACATCTAAACATTCAATTTGAATAAACCTGTGGTACTTTGCAGTCTTTGCCCGTTTTCACTTGCAGTTTAACCCAGAAATGTTTAATTTATTTGAACTATTTTATGGTTAAAAACTGCATGCATATACGCTTCAGCACGGAAATTATCCCAAAACGAATTCAGAACGGTGATTAATTTCTTTAAAGGAAAAATGAGCTCAAATTGATTTGGAAATCCAAGAATATGTTGTTAATGTGGGACTATTGGGGGCGAGGATAATGCTGACTGTGGGGGATCCCCACATCTTGTACGTATCTATAAGACTGATTTCTCGGCCCAGTTTTTTAGCCTTTACTTGTTGCTGCTGTTAATAAAGTACTTTATGCTGTGACAGTTCATTTTTTCTCAGTCTTTTAATATCTAAAAATTAAAGTAATGTTTTTAAATAGATTATCTTTGTATCTTTGACTTTGTATCTACACATTTGGGATAATTTCGGTGCTGGGGCGCACTTATTTATGCATGCACTTTCATCCTGTATGTTACTATAGAAGTTTATAAGGGTTAGTTTTCATTATTTCCAGGACAGAAATTTTATTGTGTACATTTAACCAGAAGGGCAGGCAATGTGCTGATGAACTTTGTTAAATATATTTTGTTATCAGGTCGAAAGTTACGCTTGGCCTCTGTTGCTATTTCTGCCGCCTGTGTGTTGTATCACAGATTCTTTAAAAATTGTTCTCAAGATAAAGTAGATCCCATGGCAAGTACTATTAATATCAATTATATATCAGATAAATGATTTATCTAATTCAAAGTATATGTTAAAATTAGTGATGTAAAAGAAAACTCTTCATCATCTTTAGATGCATGATTTTTGCATCATCATGAGCATAATATCCATATTTTGAGTAGCACTTCCGTTACTTCAGAGTTAACTGTACGAGGCTGTCGTGAACAACACTTTGGCATTCAGCCCTGTCTTGCAGGGCCACCATAGACAGGTGTAGGTTGTCCATGCATTCTGTCCACGTCTTCCTGGGCTGCACACAGCATTTGCAGCTGGGGGTTATGAAGTTAATCTCTTTAAAACTTAGCAAACTTTAAACTTATGGCTTGTTCAAAAGAAGTCAGCTCAACTGTACATAAGTGCCATGAGCCTAACATTGTGATGTGCTAGATACATAGGTCTTAAGGTAAAAGTCGACCCACATATTGGTGGGACAGACCCACATTTCAGTGTCAATTTGTGTTGAGAATATGAGTTTCCAACCAATTCTGTCAAATCTCACTGTTCAATGATGCCAAAATTATTTTAAAATGAGCTTCACAATATAAATGAATGTTGCCATAACCAAGTGGTCTTACTAGTTACCCCTCCCATAACACTAAAGTTAAACTCCAAAGCAACTTTGATTTTAACCCAAACCATGCAATGATCAACCTAGGTACCAGTCCCATAATGCTAAAGCTAAACATTAAACATGAACTTAATCTCAAATCAATAGTTCTTACCAAAACCAAAGAAAATTCAAGGAAATTGGTTGCATGTGAAAAACAAATCATTCTTGACCAAATTTCAGTACTTTTAAAGAAACAAGTTTGAATGTTGAGCACTCCTGAAAGCTTAGAGTTAAAAGTAGATAATTTATTTACTAGAACAGCAATACATGAGAATTTCTTGTTGGTGTGAGAAAGTGAGATTACTGCACTGAAATATGTGAAGATTGTGCTCAAATTGACTCAGGATCTGAGAGCTGTGATATACCTTAAACCTAGATATTAATCAATGATTTCTTTCCTCATACATTCCTAGCTTGTTGGAACTACAGCCCTGTATCTTGCATCAAAGTGTGAGGAGACTCCATGTAAACTGAGGGATGTTATTAATGTGTGTTACAGGTATAGAACATTATGAAATTTTGATATTTCGATTCCCCTTACAGTACAAATGTTTCTTAGATTCTTTCAAAACAATACATTTGAATCTTTTTGCTTAAAATAGCTAATGATCACACAAAAATAGGTAGCCAAAGAGTAGTTGGCAAGTCTAAAGCCCATTCACTTTTACCTGGGGGGGGATTATTCCCATTTATTGACTATACAGCTATGTGCCCCTGTTCAGGGTGTGGTTTTTTGACCATCAAGTCTAGAACAGGGTGTATAAATCATGGAAATTTTTGTCTATAACAGGCTATAAAATTTTGCAATATTTACAAACGGTTTTAATTAGTACAAGGTGCAACAATTCATTCCGACTGAGAATTGGTTTGACTGGGATTTGACGTACATGAATTTTTTCGTGATCTTTTTGACACAGGCCTGATCTCTGTTTAGAACTCATTTGCTAGTTGGTGTTATTTCTTTATCTTTTTCCTGGAACATGCAGACAGCAAGACTATCCATTGGCCCATATAGTTGCTTTTTGATTAACATTATATCACAATTTGCTAGTTTAGAACAGGGTATCAAAATCAAGCCATTTCTAGTTTAGAACAAGATCAGGTTTGTGACATTCCAGCAGCACTCCCCTACCCAAAATTCTGGTGAGTATTTCTCCCCCCCCCTGGGGCTCTCATCCTTGGAGCTGTATAATATGTACAGTACTTAGTATTGTATAAAGTCTTGGTTTTAGGCCATCAAAGCATTGAAACAGGATCATTCTTCTGCTATTGCTAATGTTGTTAAAATTATTGGCATATTATAATTGGCATTACATTTAATTTAGAAAATAAAATAAAATGGGAACATTTTGACATTTTTATGTCTGGAAGAAGTGACTACCATTGTGAGACTAAGGAAATCTTGTTCATTCAGGAATACAGCCAGCATCTAATGTTAATTTCACAAAGATGCCAACTCTCCTGCCTTTGGCATGAGACCTATGCCTTTTTGCCTCATCTCCTTCTCTCCCACTTTGGTACTTAAATCTCCTTCTTTTTACGTCCACTAATATTGAATACTTATTTAATACTTGAGGACTTACAACACTATCGAGGGTCATAATAACAGTAGAAAACTCTAAAAGGTTATTGCATCACCATTGCAAAACAAAGATCAAACATTGAACAGACTGTTTTAGGCAATTTCTATTGTGCATGCGCTGTTAGCCGTCATCCTTGTATCCTGTCATTGATTGTTAAAGACCCCACCACACTGTCAAACTGAAACAACTGCAAGAACCGATATTTGTAGAGTTGACCAGAGCAACTTAAATAAAAGTCAACTCATAAAAATGTCTCCCACATTTCAAAGTTTTGGGGCTGGCATCTATGATGTCAGCAGTGAAAACCTTTACTTTTAATTTATTTCATATTATTAATAAATTAAAGCTTTTCCATTGATTTTTATTTCTTTATCAAAAAGTACATAGTTTCAAAAGGAAATAGCTGAAAAAGTTTTTTTTTGAACAAAATGTGCATTTGTTACAGATTTTTAAAATCTTTTTGAACTCTACATTTATTTGGTCAAAATATTATCCCTTCCTCAGACTGTGATGTACCTGTACGTTAAGGGGAAAGTCATTCTATTTCTTTCTCCTTTTAAGGAAGACCAGATTGGAAGAACTAAAACATGATTGTAATTTTATCATTCTAGAATACTTATGTCACCTGAAAATTAAAGCCATTTTTCATGGATGAGTGACCAAGGCAAACAACACAGGGTATTTGGTGTTTGGTAAACCAATCACAGCATGTGAAAAGTGCCATTCAACTGCTAGGTTAATGCTTATATTACATAATTATTATTCAATATTGATCTTAAGCTTCTTAACCTATAGGACAGCAAACAGTGACAGGTCTCCTTTGGAGGTTGGGCCAAAATTCTTGCAGTTGAGAGAAAGTGTTGTACATTGCGAGTTGCTGATGTTAAGAGTTCTTGGCTTCTGTGTAGCATTTGATAATCCACACAAGGTATTGTTAGATTATATTACTATACAGGGTTATCAAAACACGATACTAAAATAATTAAAGCTGAACAGTAAACATTATAACAAACTTGAAAGGGAGGTCTGGAATAAAATGGATGAAATTTGAGTGTGTCAAGATTGAGTATATGTAGGAGACTTTTCACATCAGATCCAATATAGGCTACTTTCAAGATCATGCAGAGTGTGTAGTTTCCACTGTTTTGGTGGGCCACAGGTCTTAAAAACCTCACAGATCTTGTAACCCTGACAAAACAATGGGAAATAAACAATGCACACAATGATAAAAAGATCTTAAAAAAAGAAAAAAATACTTTTATCCTGGAAAGAGTGATATTTGTAAGACCTGTGGCCCGGCAAAAGAGTGGGAATTGCACACTGCACATGATCGTGAAAGTAGCTTATTGAAGATTACCGTGATATTTAGTATATACTTGCAAAATACGTCATCACGCAAATTCATGCATGTAGAGAAGAAAGCAAACCAAGACTTTGCTAGATTTTAATTTGGTTAAAAAGAGGAAGTTCTATAAAAAACAAGATGAGAGTGATCAGAAGGCAGTGATTGGGGTAAGATGTGTTTCATGTTTTGTGGGACCTCCTCCTACTTTTTTAGCATCTCCAACTACTCTAAATCTCTTTGACAACCCTGTATAATAAATTATATAAAATTATATAATATTCAATTCTTAGTAATATTTTTTTTGTCCTCAAAAAGCATATAACCAATCTCGATTATTAGGGATGCATGATCTAGGGTACATATTTGTGTGGGATCTGGGATAAGGATTAAAACAAAAGAGCCCAGGGGGGTCAGCATTAGATTTCATCCACCAAAACCACCTTTGTTAAAAGACTGGGGTAAAGTTTTCCAAATTAAAAAAAAAATCACTGAAACTAGCTAAAACTAGGAAGTGAAACTGTGCTGCGAGCGAGTGTGTTAAATATTATGAGACAGCACCTGAAATAAGGCATTGTGCTTCTTTAGAATTAGTGTTTGAATATTGTAAATGTATAAAGCTTGTATGGTCTGCTGGCTGAAAGAGTACTATCGTGTCTTCATTTAGGGACGAATCATTAGATATTTGAGAGGGGGGAGGGGGGATAGGGCAAATACCGAAAATAAATTCAAGCACAGCTTAATTAAGACTGAAAAAAAGTTCCAGCAAAACAAAAAGGTAAGCAAACTCCGGCATTAGATATATCAGAAAAAAATCCTGCAGTGTTGTGAGCTAAAAAAAAAAAAAATCTTGCAGAGACAAAAATACCTAACTGCCCCCACAAATATCTAATGGTCTGGCCCTTACAACAAAGTGACAGTGCATATTATCTTTAAAAAAATAAAAGATGTTCTCTGTGCCTTCATAGCCTGGTGAAAACCAAGGCGAACATTTGGGATAATTTGAGAGGGAATCAGTGAAAACCTGAGACCCAGTTGAGGTGTATGAAGTGTGTAAATGACCATACTTTAATTATTTCTTTCATGAAACTATAACTTCTCACAGCTATCCGTATTGCTCACATCATTTTCACGCTTTATTGATTATAGTGCTACATGCATGAAAACACACTTGTAGACCAAACAAAATATATGTACTATCCAAATTATTTTATGAAAACAATATAGTTTGACCAGTAAGTGTATTGTCAGCAGAGCTTCCAACCGTCTAAATTTGACCTCCATTTCTACATATAAACTATATCAATTATTTTACACTGCATAACTCCTCATAAATATATCCCTTATTTTGAAAACTCCTGGCATATTCTTCCATAAACTGGATATCCAAATAAACCTTTGAGTTGTAACTAACAACAAAATTTAATCCCTGACAAAGCTTCAAATTTTCTGAAATTTCTACTTGGAAAGAAGGATAATTTATTAATAACAATTTCCGACCAACAAGAAAGAACAGATGATAATTATCTAGATATGAATTATATTTAATATTTAAATATATTTAAGAAATCAAACATGTTCTCTGTGTCTTCATAGCCTGGTAAAAACCAAGGCAAACGTTTGGGAGAATTCAGATTAGTGAAAACCCGAGATGCAGTCAAAGGTTTTCACCTGATTGAGTATTCTTACTAGCTTTGCTTTGTTTTTCAACAGGCTCTGAAGGCAAGGAGAACAAATTATTTTATTTCTTTTATAATATTTTCCATCTTAACAAAGAAAGATGATATACGAAGCATGTTTCTTTCATAAAACTGTAAATTCTTAAAACTTGGAGACAGCCAACCATATGCTCACGTCTTTTTTGTGCTTCATAGTGCTATGAAAACACACTTGAAGACCAATCAAAATGTACGTACTATCCAAATTATTTTATAAATAAAAATGTTTTGAGTCCATTCTCTCTTTATAGTTTCTACTACACTACCTCAAATCATTGCAAGACTGGGTTGGACCAAGTGTGTTAGACAAGTATCAGGTTGCTCAACTTTGTTGGTCAATGTTACAAGACACTTTCCACACCTCACTGTGTTTGATGTATGAGCCATCTCACGTTGCTGTAGCCATAATCTACATTGCTTTACTTTGCACTGGCCTTGAAATTCCTCCCTTGGACACCACTTCAACTCAAAAATTATGGTGGCAGGTATGTATATTCAAAGTTATAAATTTTATCTCCTGATTGAATCTCAGGGTTGTCAAAAAGATTAACAGTAGCTGGAGATGCTAAAAAAGTAGGTGGAGGCCCCACAAAACACGAAACACATGTACATCTTACCCCAAATGCTGCCTTCTGATTATTCTCATCTTGTTTTTCATAGAACTTCCTCTTTTTAACCAAAGTAAAATCTATCAAAGTCCTGGTTCACTTTCTTCTCTAATAAAATGCATAAATTTGCAAGCGTGATGACATATTTCGCAAGTACATACTAAGTATCACAGTAATCTTCAATATTGGATCTGATGTGAAAAATCCCTATATTCTCAATCTTGACACACTCGAATTTCATCCATTTTATTCCTCCCTTTCAAGTTCGTTTTAATGTTTACTGTTCAGTTTTAATTCTTTTAGTGTCGTGCAGCTTCATTGCTATAAATTTAGCTACAAGCGTATGAAATTATAGCAGCCAGTGCATTCTACCAAGTAGCTGGTGAAATGTGCCAGTTGCCTGCTTTTTTGACAACCATGGAATCGCCAGGCTATAGACCTGTCTCATAATTGATGTCCATTTTAATTTAGTTATTCTTCCCCCCCCCAGTACTCCTTATATTGATATCATAGGGATGCTTGTCATATATTTTCAGGGTTAAAATTGGCAATTTGATATTTTTAGGGGATTTCACTGGAGCATCAAAGGTATTTTATTGAAACAGTACTTTTATGGTTGACCAATGTGAAAAGCAGTGATGACCCATCCAACCCCACCCTAGATGGGGAAATATAGACATTAAAAGAAAATGGTGATGATGATGATGATGATTTCCTGACTAGCATCCCTATGGCTATCCTTTTTATCCCAAAGTACCCTGTTTTTTCCCTCTGCATTCAATTTAGCCTAACTTCCCTTGTTTGGAGTAACATATACTTTCGATTTTTCAACTCAGGGTTGTGACTATAAGTCAGGCTAATACAAATGTAGACAATTAAGAGTATTTGTCAGTGGCAAGAAGATTCATTTTTAATTTGCGAGACAATGACAAATCACGATATTTTGTTCAACCAAGTCCAATAATTGTTTTATCATTCAATCACTGAATTTTTGTGTGGGAAGCGTTAGCTTTTAAGAGGTAAATGCACACTGCCTCGTAAAATAAGTCAAGTCGGCTTTTTTCAGTTTTCAAATTCACTAAGAAAATAATGCAGCACTGCCACTTTTGATCCCAAAAGCAGATTATCAGTTTAAAAATTTACTTTGTAACTTAAAAAAACTTACTGTTTTTGTTATCTAACAAACTGCTTAAATCTGCCTCTGTAAACTCTGGAAAACGAGCCATTTTTTGCTAGAGGAGGTCGAAACTACGCATGAATAGTGTCATATTTGCAGCTAAACTCCGCCAGACGATTATGCACATGGGCAGAGTCATATTTGTAGGAAATTATTTGTAGGTCACATGGTGGCCCTTGCACCAATGAGAAAGAAAGAAAATTCCCATCGAACGATAATTAAGAATATCTTCAGTGGCCCTATTCAGGGGTTTCATTAAGGCTGCACCAGGCAATTCTGGTAGTCTCTGAATAGATATTTTAATTAATATATGTATAAAATTTAGACAACTCCAGTTTGAAAAGGTTAAAGCTAATTGAAGGGTCTAGTGCAAAAACAACTTATAAATAAGTGACTTTGTATGAAATGCTAAATTCTCCCAAGAGTTATTTGGATTATAGGATTTAAATATAAGGGATTTATCTACCCTCATCACCAACTTATGTTGTCATTTATAGGTTTTCTGGCCTGAGTGCAAAGAAGCTGATATTCAGATTATTGGCAATCAACTCTTGGAGCTGTATAACAATGAAAACAAGAAACCAAGCTAGGCTGGTGACCAGTTTCATTAGGTGGTTCTGCCGTGAGAATTGATCTCTAGATCCCAGGTCCCTGAAGATCACCACATATTGCAGAGAATGTCCATACATACCTCTGGTTGTTTACAGTACCCTTGTGGCCAATATTGGTTTTTCCAGACACAACTCACTTATGATTGGAAATTGGTATAAAGTAAGGGCTTGGTGGGAGTCATAATGGAACAAGTGTCACACCCACGTAGAATTCCACTTCCTGGTTAGCATGATTATAAAGATGCAGTCAACTGTGGGGAAAGCTAACTAGTAATGGACTCCCAAACAACACTCACAAACTTAAAATAATTAAGGAAGTTTTCTTGTTCTCAGATAAATATGCTGTCTATCAAACTGTGTGACTCGAGTGATATCGGTTCTTCATTTAGCCTGGAATGACCATTGCTAAACAGCTCACCCTAACTCTAATCCTAAACCCTTAACCCTATCCCCCTAGTTAGGGTTAAGGGTTTGCACGACCGTAGCTAGAGATAAAGTAGAAAAATCCACAACTGGAGACTAAAAAGTGAGAGATAGAACTTGATAGGAATTAAGTTATGCTACAATACTTTTTCTCCATATGCAGTACCCCGGTGCATGGATGCATATCAAAGAAATACGGTATTTTTTGTTAGATTATTAGTGTTCTCTTAAGATCTCAGAGGACTTGCCCCCAATGTTAGGGGTTAGATTAGGATTAGTAAGCTGTTTCACTGTTTAGCAGTGCCCGGATGGAATTCCCTCGTCAGGTAGTCTGAGATAAATATATTTTTTACATTTCATTAAAATTAATTCCCTCATCAGGCAATGAATTCACCTACTAGTATAAATTATACACATTCCACTTCAGCTGACTACTGTAGTCTAAGATAAATATATTTTTCCATTTCGTTAAAATTAATAATCATCAAACTATGCCCAGCACATCCAGTTTGTATACTGTAATTCTACCAAAAAAGTCAGTGCTATTAACAAAGCTAAGTTTTATTACTCTCACTGTATTGGAGCTTGAAATTGGAAAACTCTGGAAAATGGTTAAGGACTAAACAATCAATCATTAAATTTGTGTAAATACTGTAGATAATAAAATTATATTCACTCTATACTGTCAAACTTTTGTAATTTTTTTAATTTAGCAACTTTATTGGATGTTAAAACTACTAGCTCCCAATCATACTTATGATAATGCAGCTGATAACAATTACTCTTGGTACATAATGGTAAACAAAAGCCATTATTTGAGCTACTTTAATTGCGTTCAACATCAGGAGAATGCAATCATAATCTTGAGCAGGCAGAAAAAATCTCGATTTTGTGGGTGATCCAAATCAACGCCATCTTGGATTTTTCCAAGAGGGTCTGGGTGCGGGTGTAAGAGCCTTCCAGAGCAAACACTGACACTGTTTTTCTACTTTGAAAAGAGTTCGTAACTAAAAGGCAAGAGAACAGTTTATTATTTGACTTCTTGTTTGTGCGTTAATAACTGTTTTTACACAGGACTAACTTCAATCGCTCTAGCACGGTGCTAGAAAAATCACCATCCTATCCAACCCTTAAACTATCGAACGCACTTCACTAATCTATGATACTACTAGTTTATACTGCTTAGTTTGTTTGACTGTCATTATCATCCTCCTCCTCATCTTCCTCATTGTTATCCTCATCCTCCTCCTCATCATCCTCCTGCTCCTCCTCCTCATCATCCTCCTCCTCCTCCTCCTCTTCCTGCTCCTCCTCCTCATCCTCCTCCTCCTCCTCCTCATCATCATCATCCTGCTCCTCCTCCTCCTCCTCATCATCCTCCTCCTCATCATCATCCTCCTCCTCCTCCTCCTCATCATCCTCCTCATCATCATCCTCCTCCTCCTCCTCATCATCATCCTCCTCCTCCTCCTCATTCTCCTCCTCATCATCATCCTCCTCCTCCTTATCATCCTCCTCCTCCTCCTCATCCTCATCATCATCCTCCTCCTCATCATCATCCTCCTCATCCTCCTCCTCATTCTCCTCCTCCTCATCATCATCATCCTCCTCCTCATCATCATCCTCATCCTCCTCCTCCTCCTCCTCATCCTCCTCCTCATCATCATCATCCTCCTCCTCCTCCTCATCATCATCCTCCTCCTCATCATCATCATCCTCCTCCTCCTCCTCCTCATCATCACCCTCATCATCATCATCCTGCTCCTCCACGTCATCATTCTCCTCCTCATCTTTCACCTTTTTAAACATCTATTTTCTATGCTTACATGTGTTCGACAAGTTTCTTAATTAATGAGTATCTTCCACTCAGCTCAATTTTGTGCCAAATCACAATCAACCTTTAGAGATCTTAAATCACTATCCATGACTTTGCACCAAGTCTTTCAAGGTCTACTCTTTCTTTGCTGCCCCCTCAACAACTATATCTCTGCATTTCTTGATCATGCTATTTTACTCTGTAAAATCAAATTTGAAGACCAAGGCAGTACAATAAAATTGCAAAGGAATATGTGTGATAGCACGAAAGTATTAGAATGGACAAGTTCTTTTGCATGTGACTGACCACAACTAGCACACAAAATAAGGAGGGCTGATAGAGAGGGAGGAGTTTGTTTTTATGGGGCCAGGTGATAGAGCACAATTTTAGATTCTTTCAGCTCTACTTCACACTTATGCAGTGCCAACTTGATCTGTAAAAGGTTTGCTTTTAGCTTTAAAATAAAAATGATTAAAAAATATATTTTAAATGTTTATTGTCCCTAGTTTCCCACTCCTGGGGTTGGACATGATATGAGTTGCCTCCACTGTTTTCTATCCTCTGCCGTATCTTCTGTGAATTGCCAAACATAATTTTTTATACTTAATCTAATAAAATAAAAGTAATGCCTTCTTCAACAATTGACCTAAGTTCTGTTGGAATGAAAATGACAGTACAATTTTTTTAAAGAATACTTTGGCTTTAGTCTGTAATTATCATTATAGCAGCTAAGGTGAAATACTTCTGCAATTAAGAAAATCTGAAAACTACAAATTGACCGTTGAAATTATTTGAGGACCAGTGACTCTTAGTAGTTCCCTGGTCTAGAGAATAGTGAGGCAAGAATTCAGAAAGTAAACCCTGGGGTGTTACACGTTCTCATTAACAAATTTAATTATTAACTCATTTAACTATTAACTCGTTTAATTATTAACTCATTTAATTCTTCAATTGACATTACTTATGTTTGTTTTGGGAACCTGAGCTGTTTGCTTGCTATGCCATGGTGATGAGGCCTAAAAAGGCCGAAACAGCTGTCCATGGCTGCTAGCAATCAGGCTCACTATTTTTTGTGGTAGTTTGAAGGGGTAAAGCCCGCTACCAACGTGGCCATAGTGCCCAAAATAGTGGCTTCAAGTTAGCTACTAGAATGTAACTTGTGCTATCTATACTTGAGTCCTACTGCTTATGTTGAGCTCAATAACCTGATTTTTTTGTGTTACATGATTCTCATATTTTCCTCTCTAATAATGAATATCTTGGTACAGTATGTAGCATTGGAATTTTCCTCTCGTAAATAAATTTAAAGAAGTTTTAGTTCTTTGTTTATCCCTGCCAAACACTTCTGACTCAGAATGTTGCTGCCAGGAAGTGGTCACTGCAAGGCTAAGGCGTTCCTATGGCTCTCTACAGGAAGCAGCTGTTGATGTGTTAGGATTGC
>JANCMA020023096.1:0-16997 GCA_024336925.2 Zoanthus solanderi
GATAAGAACCGCTTTCCACGTTTCTCTCAATCATCAACGAAGTAGATTGACAAATTGTTTGAACGGCGGGAAAAGTTTATATCAATCACACGTGATGATATAAAAATCGTGCGCTCTGATTGGCTGTTTTTGATATCATCACGTTTGATTGATATAGGTGGCTGATACGTTCTATATTTTACCGATCTACTATTTAAATATCGAAGTAAGTATATGATAAATATATTTATTACATAGACACGAGTGTTTTACTGTAAAATACGCTACTCGTAGATTTCATACGAAACTACATCCGGGATACAAGTGACATAATCTCCATATCCTCACTAGCGAAAATATCGCTGACGTCATTCCTTTGTTTGGGACACTGTAAAATGAGTGTAATTTTCGAAACACTCACATCTACGGAAATAAAAAGAAAATTACACGTTGGCTTGAACATAAGAAGTTTATCTTCTCGTGGAAAAATGATTTCCCTCGTTCGCTGAGCTCACTCGTGTAATATTTTTTTCCACTCGAAGATAAACTTCATATGTTCGCACTACCGTGTAATATCCTCCATATATATTATATGGTAAAAGTCAACAACTAATATAATAGAAATGTGAATCAAAGACTGCCCTAGGAAAACTCACGGTAAACAATAAGCGTGTTGCGTATCTTTTTCAACATCACTTCTGTGATGCAAGTTATGTCGGGTACGGTAATTTACTGCCCGTCACTTACAAAAGATTTGCTATTGGAAAACATTTGACATCGGGCGTAGTAGATGCAATTTTTACCCCATTCATCACCTTTCCAAAGTATTGAAAAAATGTAAGAACAAAAGGGACTGCTTAGTATATGAATTGCTTTATGGGGCAACCGAATTTAAATTCGCATACGAATACGCATTCGGTTGGTTTTAAAATCGTTATTTGTATTTCTGGGCCCAGTTGTTCAGCCTGTTAGCACTAACCAAGAGTTAACTTTTTAATTCATGATCTTGCATGTTTCCAATTTTACAGGGAAGGATTTGAGCTGAACATCCAAACAGAATTCAAAAAGAATCTAAAACCTTTAAACTTCGTATAACCCAGGGTTTAAGTTAACCAGCTTTAGAACAATCCAGCCACGTAAATATTACTTACTTAGCATTAAATTTAAGTATTCAATTGTGGAGAAAAATAAGCTTCTATGATCGTCGAGGATTTCAGAAAATAATAGCCATGAAGGCCTCGTATATTGTAACACATCACCAAGAATCATCAGCATAAATAGAATTCTGACAATTGAAAAATATTAAATATTACAAATGTTGCAAAAATACAAGCTATCTTCTTAACTGATTTTTTTCTGTCACTGTTTTAGTAGAAAGTGCACCGCTAATTATTAACATTTATCAATCTTGTTATGAACTATTTAATCAAGCTAAGTTTATGTATAAAATTTGTACTTCAACAGGGGCGGATCCAGAAATTTTGAAAGGGGGGGCATATATACAGATTCTGTGAGTGTCTCTGTCTGTCTGTCTGTCTGTCTGTCTGTCTGAAATAAAATTACCTAATTCAACACAAAATTGGAACTGAAACAATAGTTTATTGCACGTTGGCAAATAATACACGATGCGCATTTCTACTATATGATTACATGGAACTGATATCAGTGCTGATAGCCTGAAGAGCAGCACATTTGAAAAATGGCTGTAAGACCAACCATACAACAAGTATTTTTATCAATTATAACATATAACTGCCCAATATTCTTATTACTCTTATATAAATTATGATATGATATCTAATTTAACACATGTACAAATACATCAGGAATTTCCCAAAAACAAAATAAACTGATGTTTTTCGGTCACTGTTTTAGTAGACAGTGCACAGCAAAATGTCAATGTTTCTCAATCAGGTTATGAAACATTTTAAGCCTTTTAAAAGTATAACATTTTTACTTCAAATATATGGCTAGTTCAGTAATGTTTTTAAATGTTTGTTAAGACATACTTGTTGTCATAGATTGATTAATTGATATCTCTGTTTCTTTATTATATTACTTAAGGGCATCAAAATAGTATTGCATTGTAGCGGTAAAAATTAACTTAGAGCGGGATTACGTAAAACAAAATTCGTAAAAATCTCTTAAGCATAAAAATATATCTGTCGCTTTTTAAACTAAAATGCTTGTTCGACTCATAAAGAGACAGCAAAATACGATTAATGACGACCAATAACCAGACTTATTACAGCTAAATTTTATTAGTTCTTATAAAACTAGTTAGTCTTGAAGGTGGCCTCAAACTTGTTTCCCCACCTGGTTGAGACTTTGAAATAATTTTGTATTCTAGATAAACATTGACAGTTTGCTTTGCACTACAAACCGCCAGTCGTATTAAAACAGTGACCGAAAAAAATTCCTTTAAGAAAAAAGCTTTTATTTCTGGAACATTTTTAATTTACAGTTGTCAGAATTCTAATCTTAATTACAATCGATAATGGGTTAAGTGAAATTGAACGAATAACATAACTGAAATCAACTGATACGCTTCCTTTCTGTGCATGCACTTAATAAATAAATTTTATGTCTTCGCAAGCACTGATGCATGCCTCAGAGGGAATTATTACCAATAGTTGTTCGACACAACAAACTCCGTGCAACAAAAGTTTAAAAAAATTCTATTTTATTATCTATTACAGTCTTTAATTCCAGAACTTGCAATTTTACAACTTTTACAGTTAATAGGGAAAAACCATTAGGTGTGAAATCTTTTTATCAAGAAAACGGCAAACACTCGATCACCGATAAAAATTTATGTCTGCTAATCGTTCAAGTAAACTTGTTAAGTAATACATGTAGTCTCTGTGATATAAAAAAAAAACATGGTACATTTTTCCTGTTCGAGTTTAAGTTTCTCGGAAGGATTTTCCACACAAGCTGCAGAAGTTACTAGTTGGGGAACAATTAGCTGAACATTCGGGGCAAACTTTACTTACGCCGGCACCGGGGACCTTGGCCGACTCACTCTGCGGAGAGTGGCCTTGATACGAACTACGAGGAAGCCCATCTGAAGGAGAGTTACAGTTCGATATTGCACACCTTTTGTGGGACATGTAGTCCACTACGGTGTTTGGGTAAGTGCAATTGGAAGCACCATATAATGGATGAGGGCCAGGATTAAATGTCCCTTGGTAGCCCGGCCTTGGTTGGTGGGGAAATAACGCAGGGTGCATACTGGGATACGGATTAATCTGTGGTGGATAATGAAGTATCGGTGGCTCGAGGCCTCTTTGTGCTGCAACGGCCTTTTCATGACTGGGAAGAATGCACTCGATTGCCTGAAGGACGTTTCCATGACAACCTTTTAAGATCAACTCCAAGACGCTTCGTTTTTGGCTAGGAAAAAGTCTCAAAAGTAATTCCATTGGTGGAATTCTGCCTGTCGTTTGATTGGCACCTTGCAGCATGTCGGCACCTTTGTCCTCACCGTTGAAACAGAAGTAATCTTTTTGCGTATGGTCGCTTTGTGCTTTCTCGGGGCTATCGGGCTGCGAAGTGGAACTCGTGTGAGCTTCGTGTAGTCGTTTTCCTTCTGACGGGTAAAAAACCTCGTCGTCCTCGTCGTCTTCCGAAGGACTTTGAAGATGTCTACAACTTTGGTTTTCTGCAAGTTTTCTCTTGTGGCCTGTTGCGAAATGGGAAGGGGTTATATTTAGTGTGGGTGGACGGGAAGGACGCGCGGACAATATATGAATAGTTATTGAAGCGTTCATCTTACTTAATCCAATAATGATGGTTTAAACAAATTTAGCTGAAGTTTTATTTTGTCTAGTTCTTCTATTTTTCGATAACTTTATTGAAATGTTCTGATAGTAGTTTATCTTTAATTCTAGTGGCTCCATATTGGCGCTAAGCAGATGTTTGCTCAGACATTGTCGTCTTTGTTTGTATCAAATATTGAACAATTAGGAGTTGCTGAGGGCGTATATTAGACTAAAAGACGGGTTTTCTCGGAGTAAAACATTTATGGGACACGATCAAGGGATTACGAAACTAATTCTCTAAGTAAAAGCTATGTAGAAACGACTTATTTTGATTTGAAAGCTTTGAACAAAACACTAAACAAAGGCAAAAGTTGCTGGATATTTTGACGTTACACAAGGAAAATATATTCCAAAGTCATTAACGAATATTACGTTGTAAAACGAAAACAGCCATGCAATTATGACAAAGAAATCCTTTAAATAGTTTCTTTTAAAACTCGAGTACAAAAAAAAAAAAAAAAAAAAAAAAACGGTTCGAAAAGTGTCTTAAACGCTACGTCATTGAATTTGCAAACAATAGCAGCTCCGTAATTTCAAGATTTTAAATTACATCTATTATTTCAGCTCCTTTGAATACCTCACCATTTTCGACAGTTTGTTCCGGCCTAAAGTATTTCTGACATTCTAATTATCAGTGACACTGGCAAATAAAAAAAAACTGTATTCCACATCGGTGGTAATTTGTTTACTTTGTTTAGTGAAGTTCTGATTTAAATATTATTAAACCAAAGTACTCGTAGAAGTCGCAGGAATTTACCATTTCAGATCGTTCACAAAGATACTTTACAATAAAAAAAAGCGGCCAATAACTTTTGTAAACTCAAAAATGTCAAGAATGAGTGACCACCGAAGAGCTTAAATTGTTTGAATTATAAACTTTATAAATTTAAAAGCAGCAAGATTTTAGCCGGCGTGAAGTTTATAAAACCGACTGCTATGCTGATCATAACATTCATCATTGTATTAAGTTGTCAGTGTTAAACATGCTTAATAGTGATTGTATTTTATGAGCAGTACAGTGTTGTGTTTATTACTATTACCGCGATATTACGATAATAGTTTCAAAGTTTCATCAGCTGCTGGAATGCTTGTTGGAGAGATTTTTTAAAAAACAACCGACGAAGTGAGACACTTAAATGTTCTACCGCGTAGTTTAGGCAAATCAGTGTTCAAAACTTTGTTATCTTGGCTGTATATGAGTAGTGTAAAGATATGACGCATCGAGCGTTAATCCTTCATCGGAGCAAACAACCGACAAGCGCGCAACCCACTGTCCCACAAATCCACTGCTCTTCAACTACTTACGGCACTGATCATAAAAATTTTAACCATGAGTTAATTGCCTGAAACATACGTATTGCTGGAACGTATTAGAAAGTTGTAATATAAATTTCTCTGCCCGATCTAAAGTCATGTTTTAGAATCTCATTTGGATTAAGAGCTCCGTTTATATTTCATCGGCTTTTGCTTTTCGTGGTGCTTGCTTTGTTAAGGCAACTGCCTCAGTTTCGATGCTGGCGCTGTCCGCTTCTCGGCACATTATGACGCAACCATTTTTCTCAAAATTCAATGGAAATTCAAAGAAACATTTTGTAGCTATATAGCTAATGTTGTCTTGCAGCCAGCCAGCTTATTTGATGTCGCTCTACTCTTCGACCTTTAAGTCAAAAAAGAAACTTTTCTGATTTACAGAGACAGATTGTCGATTGAGACAAACTTAAACGAGAACAGGTTTAAGATCTTATGATCATCTCCATAATTATTGTAAGGAGTTGACGTTTCGTCTAATCATTGGCTAACGCTCGAAGTTTCAGCTCCTTTCACTACATGCAGTGAAGTGTGATTATAAAGATTTCAGCCTAAAGTTATCTAAATTACGAGAAGTTGTCAACTATCGGTTGTGTTTTTCTCTGCGATGTATCAATTCACATGCAGGCATAAAATTTACTTTGTAATGAGCTGCAAGGACATCAAAGAATCGATTTTTAAAATAATTAATAATCAGTTTATGGTCAAAGTTTTGTTTTTGATCAGTCGTCCAGTTTTGTTTCACTATTGAAAGTCGAATCACACTAACGTAAAAGTAAAAAATTAATGAAGAAAGCTTGACCACCTTTGTTGTTTAAAAATTGATTTTCCAACCGAAGCTTTTCATAAATCGCTTTTACAAAAGGATTTGATTAACAGATTGATTAAAAAGCCGTTTTCTTCTAAGATTTTTTTAACAACAAAGCATATACAGAAATTTCGTTCAAAAATTTCCAACATTTTCCTATACGTTTTAGAGTTCTGTACACCTACTAGATTGATAAATTATTTTCTCTAGTGACCGTCTAAATTTTCTTTAGTTTATAGACAATAAATTTTATTCACCAGAATTACTGACCAAAAATTAGCAAAGTTCTCATTTCCAAAGCGACCGAAGAACGAATCGCTCATTTTGCTCAGAACGAATCGTGATTACTGAACCCAAAATTTACTTAAGTCTCAATATAGAAGCTATTTGAAAGCTGAAGTGGTTTGTTTGAATATTATTTCGAAAAAACGTTTACTACAAGAGTTTGATTTGATATTTCGCGTGGATTAGTTGACAAATTTCTCTCTTACTTGCATCTTTTTTTAAACAATTATGAAGACGTTAATAAAAAAGGCTTTTAAATTTATTCGGTATAAATCAGTTTTTATCTTTTCACTTTTTGCAGGTGCTATGCGCACGGTTTCTTTACTGTGGCTAAAATATTTTTCTTTTTCTTTTACGGTCCCCAGTTCCGCCCTTAGCACAAATTTGAAATCTGAACTTCAAAATTAAACACTAACAAAACTTCATTTTATTCCAATTTGTTTCATGGTTAGGTTAAGTGTTTTATGAACGAAAATATCTGAAAGAAATTTTCAATACTAAATGAACAGATCACTTGCAAGGTGACGATAGATAAACAAAAAAGTTGCCAAATGGTCCTTGAGCAAGATTGAAACACAACACGACAACCAGACAATAACCAACATTTTAATGTTACATAACTTTGGGAAAATTTATTGAATAGAACTAACCTTCCGCACGGCCATTAAAGTAGCTACCAATATCTTTATCATCAGAATAAATCTCTTCAGTGCTTCCTAGTCTTTGAACGGAGCTGCTGTTAATGTTATTGTTCCCGTCAACCGAAGCAAGTCGAGACACACTCGAAGGGTTTTGGGGTCCCGAACCAGGGTACACAACCATACTTGGTTGAAGGCCTGCTTCGAGCGGGTGAGGCGGAATTTCATCTTCCTCTCTCTTAAGAGCAACCTGGGCAGCCATTAGCCGCTGACGTTCAATTATGAGGCTACATTTGCTACACGAGCAATCTTTCCAGTGACAATAGCGTTTGTGTCCTTTCAAATAGGATACAACACCGTGATTGCGGCATCTAGCACAACGCGGCGACCTGATTATATTTTCATCCTCCCTCGTATTGCTTGACATTGCTCGGTGTTTGTCTTGTCAGACTGCGCTCAAAGATGTCGCTATATATGTTATTGCGACAGTTTTGCAATTTGAGGTTTTCCAATTAATTACCGTCAAGCATTTGAAATTTTGGTACTGTAAATGCAACCTTTTAAGCCTTTGACATGCATAATAGTGTATCTTTGTAAAACCTTCATAGTCATTGGTTCGGCTAAGGTTCTATTCATAAGAGTTGCTTCGCTCATTTTATTGCCTTTGTTTGCGTTATTAAAAGCGCTTTCATTCAAATGTTAATACTTCGAATTACTTACAAAAGTAAGACTTTCATGCAGTCTCATATAAATTTGTAATTGGATTTCATAAATTTCGCTTTACAAACTGCCCTTGTCAGAAACGTTGATATATTTCCGAAGCAATGTTTTTATTTACGAAAGCAGGAAACTAGACTGTCAGATTCCAGTTTCACTATCCTGAATGGTAAAAGTATCTTTCACTTTATGTAAATAATGTCAAACTTTGAGGACTTTTGTTTTCTGTTTTAAAAACAGCATCTTGAAGTGTTAAAGTATACAGTCTTGCTTTTTTTATTGAAAGATAGTGTGAAACCATTTTCTGTTTATCACTGTATTTCTACAAAATATTCTAATTGAGAAAAAAACATATTTAGTTTCAGAAACAAATACTTGTTTGTCTTTTACTGAAAGTGAAATTTGGCTTGATTTCCCTGTACTCTCAACACAATGCAATGACTTAACCCTTGATCTGAAGTCCAATGTACCGTTTAATTACTGCATTCCAGTCTTGGTTTTGTTTTAATGTGTTTCAAAACATAATGTAAAGCTGGACAGGCTGTTTGTCAGCTTATTGTTTGAGCAGGGAAGACAAGTATGGAAAAAATAACTCTGGTGATAAGTTTAGTATAGTCAATACTGAAGCATTCATGTAGCGAGAAAAACTGAAACACGCAGTGCCCCAAGAGAAAAGGAAATAAATAAATAAATAAATAAAGTTGTTTGTTTTACAATGCCGCTTTTATGTTATTTACTGTTTTCAAGATCTAAGACTAAGTACAGGGACACCAAAGTGAACTGAGCTGTACTTAATTCAATCATTAGAAGAGCAGGCTTTAATATAACTGGGATGTAGTGATAAAATTTTCAGCAACTCAAAATGAAAGAAAAAGTAATTAAGTTTGCGAAGTTGTGTACTCATTTGGCGAGTTCTTTCTAAAGAAACGAGCATCTGCATGGCTTTACATACCTGTAAAAACGTATTTCAAACAAACGAACAAACAATATAAGTAAAATCTCGTTCTACCGACAGATAAATCGATATAGTAAAATAGAACTTCAATAACCATTATGAAAAAGTACTACTTGAACAAAAAAGCAAACATACAAACAAGGAAAGAAGTAATCAATCAGTGGAGTTTTGTTTGATAGGAAATGAAAGTGGTTACTTCCTCACATAAACTTTTTTTAAATAACATTTTCAAACTCATATCACTGTGAAATTCATAGTCAAACTCATAATAATAAAACTACAACCTTATTGAAACTATACTATAAAATAACTCGGTCACAGTCGCAGTCAATCTTATAAACGCTTTCTTTGCCACAGTCAAAATCATAATTCATTGTTTATCACACTGACAGTTACCGCACACGTTACAAGAGCCTGTGTACAGCCGCTCTTCTCTCCTCAAAAATAATCAGTGATTTGGCGCTGCGTTATTCTTGTTCTTAGTCCCGTGTTTTTCCCGAAATATCAGGGACGCAATCTTATTGGCTAAAAGTTTGGGCCTTGGATTTCGGAAGGGGAGTTTCCATGAGTTCGTCGACGTGTTGCGTGTGGTGAAATTAAATTAAATTGCGTTTAATGTCGTATTATCCTTACAAAAACTGTGATATAAAATCTTGTGGAGGGGAAATCTATCAATCATTCAACGAAATGATTCAAGAAAGCTCCCTTCCTGATTCTCTTGAATGGAGGGAAAGCGACTTTTTCCCAGGCTACCGTGGCAGCCATAGCCATAATCATTATCACAACCATTATCACAGCCAGTCTCAGCCACAAGGCCACAGTAATGTACTCACATCCAGTGCCCAATTCCAGAAAAGGGTGGGTAAGTGTCGTCTGTCGTAAAGGGACAGGTAATACAATATATCAGGAGCCCATTACCAGGAGCGTGATTCTCCCATACTGGGTCAAGCCATCAGCACAGTCGCAAAAGTGTCTATTTTTAGATTTCCTTTCTTCGCGAAACAAACAAAGGGTGTTGTATCTGACCAATCACAATGTGAGATTTTCTTACGTCACTCCAGGAGATCGTGGACCGTGTCAATAGTTTGTCCGCCATATTTTTCGCTTTTGTGGCAGTCATCGTGGTAACTGCTTTTTGCGGGAAATCGAGATCAAAAAATAGACACTTTTGTGACTGTGCTGATGGCAGGATGTAACTTACAATCACGCTCCTAGTAATGGGCTCCTGAATATATCCATTTTAGGTTGGGGGCATTTGGAGTAGTTTCCCAATCTCCCTTGTCAAAGGCTCGTGTTAAAAATACTCGACTATAAAAAGCATAACAGGTAAAAATGTACATAAAATACCATATAAAATGAAATCAATAAAACATATCATATACAATAAAGCACAATTATTACAATGATACAAATTTTAATAAGTCATCGATTAAAAGAAAATTAAATTTCATGTCTACAGATATATTGAGCTAAAACTGCATTTTCATCCGTTCTGCTTTGTTTGAGCCAAGTTCAGCTATTTGTTGCCTCTAACATTAGAATCTATTATTTACAGTAGTTTTAAGGGGCAAAGCCGCTACCAAGTGCTAACTAAATTCAGTGGCGTCAAGTTAGCTACTAACACGCACGTGCCTCCCTTGCCCTGTGTTTGCTATTGCTTTGTTTAAGTCTTGCAGACAGAGCTTAATAAAATAAAGTGAAGTAAAAATAAAGGGAAAAAAAACAAACGTCATAGTCAATGTCATAAATTCTGTCACAAAAACAATCCTAATCATTATCACAAACTTAGGACCATTATCGCAGTCACCTTAAAAAATAATCGAATCACAATCACAGCTACCTCCTAAGCAACAGCCAAAACCAAGGTCATATGGCCACTGTCATTGTCATTGTCATGTTACAGTAACGGCCACAGGCGCGATGATCGATGATGGTTACTGTCATGCAATAAAATAACGTCTTCATGTGACAATTTTAGGCAGAAATATGTAATCATTGCCAAAAGTAGAGGTAAAAAACTGTCGTTTCAAGCCTAGGCCTTTGTTAGAGTAGTGTATTTATGCAGGGGATTGGGGAAATTGAAGAGATTTTTGGGAGGGGACTGAGACAATCTCCTTAATCCCCCCGGGGCCTGCTATACGCAAGCTACTCAACTTCTGACCGCTAAGACCAATTTTATTCGAGGGTAAATCATTTTTTTTGGAGTGCATTCTAACCAGGACATTTTGCTCAGTGGACTTCGACCTCACACGATTCTCGTCCATTCTGTGTATTATTTCTCATGCGGTCTTTTCTTTCACAATTACTCAAATTATTAAAAATATATAAGGCTGAAATTATTAAACTCAAATTATATTTATAAAAAAGACGCTGTAGACAGCGTATGTAATAATTATTGGGTTGCCTGTACTCCTGGCTGTAGAAATCAAAGGCCTTTTGGGCCACCTCATAAATGAATATTTTTTACAACAGAATTGCACAAAATTAAAATGCTAGTTACCTTCATGAAACAAATAAGTAGGAATATAAAAAATATATCAATCAATTTTCATTGCTAGGCGCAAAGTTAGTTGAATGGACTTGTTATTGCTGCTTTGTTTCATGTTGTGTGCAGGGTCACGGTTATGATCTTTTGTTCTAGGTGTGATGGCTCGTTAAACCATTGGCCGTTTGTTCATTTACATCTCAAAGCCTTTTGTAATCTGTGTAGGATCAACGTCATATAACAATAGGAAAAGAGAGAACAAAAACAGAGAGCAAAGAAAGCTGCCAAGTTTCCAAACCATTTAATTTTCATAATTATGGTCAAAGTCAAAGTCCTACTACGCACAAGTGAACACGAGCTGTCTGAATAGGGACACCCAAATGATTTAGCGTTTACGTGGGTTGCTAAATTTTTAAGTTTTAGAATATGGCAATGAGTAGACGCGTTTAGGACTATAGTCCTTCGTCGGAGTGAAGGGTGAGGGAGATAAATATAGAGTAGTTAAACAAGTAATGCAAAGATTGATAGCTCAATAAGATAGGTAGATAGAAAAACAAAAGGAAGTAAAAGAATATAAATGTGTAAGCAAAAAAAAAAAAAAAAAAAACCTAAAAGACAAACGGGCCAGGAATATCAGAAACCTAATTAAACACCAAGGCTTAGTATATCCCGTGGGGATTACGGGTGCCCAAAGTGTGAATACGCCGCACTGAGAAAGATCGTTATTGCGTATATCATAGAGACCAATTTCCCTATATATTTAACAATTATAATACGAGCTCGCAATTTATATTGATTGGCGACAGAAATCGAGAGAAGGTATTCTAATTGTTTTAGTAGAAATGTCTGAAAAAACAAAAAAACAATACGTTTTTGATAAACAACTATTGAATTCAACAACAATGCTGATGATACACCGGCGACTATTCATCGAGTAAAACTGTCAGATTGATACTTCAAATTCATATAGATACCACATTTTCTTGCTATTTTAGTTTTCTCTGGGATTGCTTTTTTAAAGTCGGAAAGCGGGAAAGGGACGCCATATTGCATACCTTGTTTACATCCTGCAGACACTATCTATCACCTGATAAAGAGCGAGTGCGGTAGCTAATCAGATTGCACTATTTGCGATAGATAGTGACTAAATTTCTACTAAAACTGGTTACAGCGGCAGCATTAATTTCACAAAATAATGTTAAATGTTTTCTAATCGAAATGGTCGATAACATAAGAATTTACTTGGCTAAGAAAGGTACGAAAAGCCACAGAAGGACAAGCGAGAACAACGAAAAGTGCTCGGTTTTTCATCAGAGGGCAGAGTACCTTTAAACAAGACAGCGCTAAGATCGTAGTATTTCTTAAAATAAAAAGCGAGCATTGACTGAAAATATTTGCAGTGCTGGATTCTAAATTAAAAGTGCGATTAACAATGGGTTGAATAGGTATACTGATGTGATGACAAGTTATATTTGGTAAACGGAATGCGATCTTTGGCGGCACGAGACTTTAATAGGAGCTAGTGCAACAGTACGATCAATAGAAAAGGCGATGGCTTGCTATACTAACACCGTTGCTACATTGTTGGATTACGAACACTGACAAATATCAGATGCATTTTAAAACTATATAATTTGAGCGTGTAACAAGGTGTTTTACCCACCAAGTTGCGTTCATAGGTCAAACGGTTGGCGTAGGAAAATCTTAGTTTCTACTGGTAAGCGATTAGTTGAAAATGGTTTTATCAATATAAAAAGGCAAAAACTTTATTATAAAAAATAGAACTAAAAATAAAATTTTGATCACTACCTTTATCCTATAAGCTATAAACACTCAACTTTAAGTTGACTGTGTTAAGAGCTGAAACCAGAATGGACGCCACCATCTCTTCAACAAAAACATTAGTTACAATTTCACTGCTTTAGTTAACATATCGACTGACTCAACAAGTTCTCTACTCACCTATGCCGGGTATAATGTGATAGAGATCGTTGACCTCTGGGTCGACTGCTGTCGTCACAATCTTGACTTTCGGATAAGCATAAGCAATCGCGTGAACACCTTTTCATAAACACGAAAGCGAAAAGAGGTAAGGCACGTTTATTTAATCCAATTATCTATTTCGTAAAGACGAAACAACATGATAATAAGGCAAGGGAACTCGGAAAAATTTCCGAGTCGCAGATGGGACTGGAACCCACGACCCTCCGTGATTTAGTCGGATGCTCCAACCACTGAGCTGAGACCCAGTCTTGACCAAGAAAACTAACCAAGGCTCACCATAAAGTCTCCAGTAGCTCAGTGGTTAGAGCATTCGACTAGATCATGGAGGGTCGTGGGTTCAAATTCCATCTGGGGCTTGGATTGTTTTCGGCAAGTTCTTGTATTTAATATAAATTTATTTCTTGATTTTTTTATATAAGAACACATTTTATATCATTCTCTTGTCTCTACGAAAAAGCTTGTCTACAATTTTTCCTTCTCAAAATTCGTCCCCCAATTTCTAATAATTTGGAATGGTAATTCCCCCACCAGAAAAGCTAGACGTTTTTTTTTTCTAGCATATTTTTCGAGTTTCTTAGGCTATTTTTTGTTTTCTGAAAAGACTTAGAGGCAATCTGTGTAGGGGTGAAAAAAAAAACCGTGTAACTAGAAACCCTGCAAGCCTGTATACGGGAGACCCCTGTAAAGGTGAGCAGAGTTTGCCCCCGCAGACAAAAAATCTTAGGTACGGCCCTAGATTCTACGAGATGAGTCAATACTATGAAATTGCACGCTTAAACTGAGAACTTCTAGGTTATTCCAAGAAAACCGCCTAATCGTACAAAACGAACAGACATATAAACAATTAAATTGAAAATAAGCATATACAACGAGAGGTATAACAGCTTTAATAAAGTTCCTAAATGTGTAAAAGGTGGTACCAGTATATCAATGAACTTAGATTCACACAAAATATTTATATCAGTCTTACCAGATTCAGCTGCAATAAGTGAAACAAATAATATATTCTCTTCTTTCACGTCGTGGTCCTGGCAAAGAATAAGCAATAACACTCAAGTTCCTGTTATCAAAATATGAACTTATGCAAGTTAATATGACTGAAATTTCAACTATAATGAACCATAAACAAATTACGAGGTTCCTTGAATAATTTTGGAAACACAGAACACTTACCAACAGCACCCGTATCGCCATTAATGCTGATGAAGAAAGAGAGTAAAATGAGAAAAAAAAACGAAACTGCGTTGTATTATAATCAGCATGTTGATAATCTCTATACAGATTGCTAAGCGCAACAATGTATATGCTATCATACCTATAATTATACCATGAAGAAGGGAATAATAAAATTAAGTTTTATCAATATCATTCTGGTCCACTGGGTTTGTGACTGAACGTATAAACAACTCTTAAAAGATTATCTTAGGGTTAATACGAGGTACGAGTTCATGATCGAGTAGCAGATTTACAAAGGATTTACGCTGCTACGTTTAAACAAACTATCTTTAACTCAAACCTTTCACAGCACTTTGCAAGAAACTCAAGTAAAAGAACTTCTCATAGTGTACTTGGAACAAATTGGCGCCCTACGCGTCCATGTTAACATTTTCAACATCATCTGGCGTGATAAATCTTTGAAAAACACAAAGCTCTAGAAAATACTTGGTTGTTTTATATTTAAAATGCAAGCCCAAAAAGTGTCTGATTTTCGATCAAGGAAGAATGATCGCTCTGGTATCAGATTTCCAGTAACAATGAAAGCGATAAGAGAACGCGGGTTCGTCTAGCTTTCGTTAAAAACATATGAAAAATATACAAGTTCAAAGATTAAGAACCTCGTTTACACAATTATCATCATCATCATTGTTTACCGTCCCTAGTTTCCCACTCTTTGGGTTGGACGTGATATGAGTTGCCTCAACTGTTTTCTATCCTCTGCCATATCTTCTGTGATGTTTAACTTCCTCATGTCTTCTTCCACTACCTTACTCCAGGTCTTCTTTGGCCTACCTACAGGCCTTCTACCTTCCACCTCCAGCTCTATTACTCTCCTAAGTAAGCTATTCTCATTCCTACGTTTTACATGTATTGACCAAACCATCTCAACCTCATTTTTGTTATTAATCTGTGTTCAAGTTTCTCCACCCCACATCTTTTTCTGACCTTTTCATTAGTATTCCAGACCTGTCCTGCCATATTACTCTTGACATGTATCTCAACATTCTGTGATCACAACTAGCTAGCAGTCCTTCCATTCTTTCTGTTAGTGCCCAAGTTTTCACAGCATACAGCAAAATTATGCAGGCCTCACACACGCACAGTAAACCTTTGCTCTTTCTTCTAGTGGAGTGCTATGGTTTACTAGCAAGCTCGCCAATTCCCTCCGTTTACTCCATGCACAGGATATCCTATCCCTTACTGCTGATTCTACCCCTCCCACACATGAAATCACATCACCAAGATAACGAAAGCTGTCCGCTATCTCCAGACTATCTTCTCCCACCTCCATTCTCCATGGCACCACCACAACTCCCCTCACACACATTGAACAACTAAAGTTATCTTCTGCTTTTCTCAGATTTATGAGCCCTGAACATCTCTGGTGGCACCACCTTTCACAACTTTGACACCATGTTGAGTTTGTTCCATCTCCTTTGCTGCAAACCCCACATGGATACCTTCCCCTTTGTGATGTAACAGCAGGTTCTCTACCCATCACTATCAGCTTGGTTTTATTAATGTTAACCTTTAATCTTCTAGTTTCGATCTCTCTTTTCCATACACCAAATTTCCTAACTGCTGCCTTCTCTGATTCAGCTGTTATCACTAGGTCATTGGCATGCAACAAGACCCATAATCCTTCACCTCTTGCCTCTCTGGTTGCCTCCTGCATTACTTCACAAATAGCAGGGGATTCATTGCTGACCCTTCATGTACTCCCACTCCTATCCCAAACTCATTTGAAGTACATGCTAGAGACCTGACCCTTGACCTTGCACCTTACAAGAGCTATGAGACACTTGGGCACTTTTTGACATCTCGAGGCCCATCGCATTGCTTCCCTTGGCACACCATCAAAATCCTTCTCTAAATCAACAAAGACAAGGAAAAGCTCTTTTTTCTTTGCTTTAAATTTTTCCTTCAGTTGTCGTAATACAAAAATTGCATCTACAGTTGACTTAAATGACTGGAATCCAATCACAATATATCTAAGCCTCTTCTGTAGGGTGTTCTCATACATCTTTATATCCTGTTCTAGAAGTCTCACTCCTCTATGTTTTTCCACCATTAGGACATCTCCCTTACCTTTATATACCGGTATGGTATAACTCTTGGCCCACTGCTTAGGAACCTTGCCTTCCTGTTCAATGAATTCTCAAATCTGAAAAAGCTCTTTCACTTCAGTTGCTCCTGCAGCCTTTATAAGGTCGCATGTGACCCCAGATGGCCTTGGTGCCTTGCCTACTTTCATGCTCTTCAGTGCTTGCTCCACCATCTGTTCAGTCACTCCCCACATAAGCCCTTCTGTACTTTATCTTCTTTCTCTAGTTGGTACTCATTTGTCTCGTTCAGCAAAGTTCTTAGAAAAATAACTTTTCCACCTTTCCATAACTTTCTCTTCTTTCGCTTTTAGAGTTCCAGTCTCATCCCTTAATATTTCGATCCTAAGATATCCTTCCTCTCTGTTCTCATCTGCTTTGCTATCTTGAACATCTTTACTCTTCCTTAGTTCAATTGAAGAGATTCACTCCTGTATTTCAAGGCTTGATCCTTAGCAATTGCTACCATTCTTTTTGCCTGCCTATTTTTAGCTCATTCATTTGCGTCATATGACACAAAGAATGAGTATCGTGGGGTCGAAAGTTGTTGACCATAGATGGAAATGACAATTTTCACTGCTTACCCCCCCTGTTTAGCTTAGTAAATGGAAAATTAACTTTGATAAACCTCAAATACACATGTGCAAGAATTTTACTGTTTCTGCAGACTAATA
>JANCMA020023193.1:0-16992 GCA_024336925.2 Zoanthus solanderi
GATTTTGAACCATGTTTCAAGGTCTCTAACTTGGTCTCTGTTTATCTTAAAAGCATCAAAATTGGTCAAGTGACAACCCATCCTCCCACCCCCACACACATTTGACCCTTAATCTAACCCTTGTCTCTAGCTCTCCATAGCTGTAATCTATGTCATAGTGGTATAAGCCCCATCAAAGGCTAAAAAGCCGTTTACAGCTGTAAGCTCATTGCACCAGTAACTCATTCTGTGCATTATGGTTCAGTATTGTGTAAATCCAGAGCTTTAATTTTTTTTCTTACTTAACCATTTTTAGCTTCACTATACAGACTCCTCAAAAAAACAAAACCGAACCCTGTTTGAGGTAACTAATAACTTGTTCATGCTTCTGTAGACTTTTTACTTCTTTTCTTATAAATTAGACAGTTCATGTCAAATTATTGACATCCTTTCAATAATAAAAGGTGTACAGGGTGTTTCAATGAAAAAAAATGGTCAAAGAACTAACAATGACGTCACAAATTGTCAAGACAACGGTATTAAACCAAATAGACACGCTTTAATTGAAAAGCCGCACTAATCGAAATTCAACTCTCTGTGTAAGCAAAAGGCGAGTAATAAAAACACAAATCACATTAATCTTATAAAAAACAAACAAAATTAAGAACCAAAGAAAGTTTTGTGTAGGTCTTTTGGAAAAAATAAGGTTTTTATTCGGTTTCAATATTCAAAATACCTCTGCTCAGTTTGCACAATCGATTTTGAACGGTTAGTCGGAGCAGCTTTGCTATGCGGAATATTGGTTTTGTGTTGCGATTGTTAATAGAATTACTTTTCTATGACGTTACTAGTTGAATCTAGATCTTCTTAATGAAAAGCAAAAACTTTTCAACTATAACTTTTATAAGCTTATGGCCTTATGGCCTTATCATCGAGAAGATAGCACACATGAAACAGTTACAAATCCCAACAGCAGGCAGACTTTTTAAACAATGTAGTTTTTTACAAACGGTAGCTGATTTGATTGAGAGATCACCAAGATGACTCCGCCAGACAGTATAGTCAGAGCCGAGGATTACAATCCTTATTGGTACAAAGCCAACAGACTGCAAACCGGCCATACTGCCTTCGATCGACTTATTGAATGTCTAAAAGTTTTGAGAAGTTTAATCCATACTAATTTTTTTATCACCACAAACTTTGCATTTGTTTTTGAGGATAATTTTTTTTTGCATGCATCATTTCTATAGATCATATTTCTTTGACTTTGTAAAATCTAACAATTTTAAGACGCTTATGCATTGAATAGTTGCAATACTAAAACTTTTAAACCAGAAATAAATCTTTTGTTCTTATAATTGTACAGGTATATCAAAACCACAATTTAAAAAATAGTGTGTTGCATAATAAGAGATGTGTACTTGATTTGTCTTCAAGCGTGAGTAATGAGTGAACTTATTTTTTGTCAGTTTTTAAACGTTTTGTCTTTTGACTGCGAGTAAATTCAGTAAGATATCACTATCAGTGGTAAAAAGGTATTTAATCATCGATTTCACGCAGTTTCTATTAATAAATGGCACTCTTTATATACATTTACACTTCAAAATACTATAGCTATAATCTTTATATCTGCAGATGTTTTAAAGTAGAAAGTCTGCGTTTTAAAATAATGCATGCTGTGTTAAAAATGGCTGTTGCCGACAGAACAGGTTGAAAAATCTTTGTAACTTAACTGAACTCAAAATATGTCGCCGTTAGGAATGTTTTGAGTGGAGTCGGAGGTTTTCGGCATTCATCAATGACACTCTGCTCCAACCGATCTATGAACGCTTCACATACATCTATATAACAACTTTTAAGCTTTGTCAAAGCAAAAAGTCCGCTCTTCGTCAGTTCTTGTTTGCTCAAAACGTCCGCCCTTTGTCTTAGAATTTGGACAAGAGATGACGCACGAAAAGTTAGCTCCTAAAACGCTATACTTGCTGCGAGTCTTTTTTTAACTATTCAGTGAGTATGAACATTCTTAACTTTGAACTTTTTTTGTGCCGAAATGGCCTAAAACTTATAAAACTTACGACGATATGGCGTCTCAAAATCTATTGTCTGTATTGAACTCAAAGTTGAATCATGAGTCAAAGTTGTTTCCGACGAAGTTCGACTAGAATTTGCTATCTAAGGCTGCAAACGGGGAATTCTCTTCAGTTTCCAAAAAAGCAAGGTAGTGTAAGAATAGCTACTTGGATGTCTTGTTGATTCGCTGCATACCGCTTCAGACTCAGTTTAATTTCCATTTTGGAAAAAACTGTCCCAAGTTTCTTAATCAGTTAATGTCTTTGTATGTTCAAGTATCTCGGCTAGCTGTAAATGACATCGCCTATTAATTTGTGTAAAATGTTGTTTTTCGATAGTTTTTTTTATGCATTTAAGTAAAATTAGATTTGTTTTTTTCTACTGAAATAAGTAAGAATTCCTAAACTGGCATTTTATAACACAGCGTCTCTTAATTGACCGTCTGGATAACAGTATATAGCTGTACTGAGAGTTGTGATCACACAAAATATGCAATGGCAGCCAAGTTATTTTGGTCCGCTAACTCCATTATTATAACTAAAATCGTCTAACTATAAGGAACAACTAAAGCTAAAATATTGCTGTTTCCTGACCGACGCTAAAGAATTTTAAACAAGTAAAATATATGCCAACAAACAAAACTTTTAAACATTCCAACCTGCTCCTTGCAAAACCAAAATGAAAGTCAGGACATCAAATATGGACATCATTTGAGAAAGTTAATCTAAGATGAGTCCTTTGCTGTTCGAAGGTTTTATGTTGGAGCTATTCTTCGTGTTCTTCATATATTTTTTAAAATATAAACAATCTTATTTGTGATGTCAGTCAGTGTCAAACCGTGTTTATTTAACTTGCTTTCAATTCGCGTATTTTAAAACTCTTAGTCTTTAGCTATTGTCAGTCTGCGAATGAGATAACACAATTTTAGAATGCTGACACAGGAAAAAACTGACTGAAACTTTAATTTATCAAAGGTTGAAATTTTTATGGTAATTGTCGTGACGTGGTGCAAGAGCTGACGTTTCAGACTCTTGCCATTGATCAGAGCAACACTCGACTAAAATTAATTATCAAATCCTCATGACATTATCTACAGCTCTGATCAAATTCAACCAATTACGCTTTGAGTGCAATTACCTTGATTTTGTAAAAACTATTCTATAAATATTTTGATCAAAACCAGTTTTACAAAAGAATCCAACAAAACCATGATGAATAGCTGATCGCCGTAAGTATTTAGAAAAAAGCAAGCAATTTGAGCGCCAATTCCAACTTTCACTTTAACTGACCGAAAACAAAATTAAAGTTCTAGTGAGATCCGTAACAACTGGGACGGAAGCCGAACGTTCACCATCAACAACCACGCATTGCTGCCTGTTGTTCAAGAAGTTCTTAAGCCAACCTAGGTTGTTGTTTCTAATACCGTAATACTTAAGTTTCAGTAATAGCCTGTTATGAGGAACTTTATCAAAGGCCTTCGAAAAGTCCATTACGATGACGTCTGTTTGCTTTATGTTCCGTTTGATGTCAATTAGATCTGTGACAAATTCTAGGAGCTTAGTTTCGCAGGACTTGTTCTTGCGGAAACCATGTTGTAGAGGATAGAGGATGTCATTTGCCTCTAGATGTGACAAAATACAGCTTGTCACAATGTGTTCTAAGATCTTACTGCATACACAGGTCAATGAAATCGGTCTATAATTCTCAGGTCTATCTTTATCTCCTTTCTAAAAAATGGGACTAATACGAGCTTTCTTCCAATCATTAGACACGATGTGTGTTAATTTCCTTTGAAAGGCTCTCCCTTGTTGTCATAGAAACTTCTGCATTTTGATTGGCTTATCAGCTTTGTATTGTTTAGTATTCAATCAGATTTAAATGTTTGAGATTGTAATTCCACAAATTTCTGCACAGAATTACAAATTTTTGCACTGAATTACAAAGTAATTGCACTTGACCAATCAGAATCAATTTTTTTATATATATTAGTATGAAAATACATTGTCATTTTAGTAAACAAATTGCACTTTTAACAAATATTCGGTCTTTATGGACTGAGTTAATTGAGTAACTAATTAGTTACGTCTTGTTTTATAAGGTAAAAAAAAGCATTACCTTAATTCTCTATTCTTTGTTTATAGATTTTTGGCTGTTTCAGTGCTGAAACATTAAAAGAAAATATCTCACGGTGGACGTTTCTTCCAGATCATACATAAGCCATTTACCAAACAGTTATGAAAAAGACTAAGACTAGTTAATGTCATAACTATATTACTATACATGAACTCTTGGTTTATAAAGATACCTCTAGCTGTAACTTTTTATAATTTTTATTATCGAGGACTCGTGTAGGTAAATGCTGTGGTACTAATGTGCCAATATAACCTGTAGGAATAAAGATTTTTTCAAGCTATTAAAAAGCTATGTTTAGACTATCACAAAGTAAAATAAATTCAGCAAGCCAGAGAAAGAATGCTGTATACATACATAGCGAAAAAATAGCATATAATTTATAAAACCTATTTAACCTGTTAATGTTGGAATAAAGATTTTTTCAAGCTATTAAAAAGCTATGTTAGATTGTCACATAGTTAATACATAGAATAAATTCAGCAAGCCTGAGAAAGACTGCCGTATACATAGCGAAAAAAAGCATATATAAAATCTATGTAACCTGTTAATGTTGGAATACAGATTTTTTCAAGCTACTGAGAAGCTATGTCAGATTGTTACATAATTAATAAATATGATTAAAATTCAGCAAGCCAGGCAAGATGGCCCATTACATAGTGTAAAAATAGTTATTTAAAAACTATGCAATTACTTTACATAGTACTTGCATAGCTATTTCAAGGCTATGTAATTTTTATATAGTTTTGACATAGTCTTGATACATCTTTTACATATCTTTGACTATGTAATGTAACATATAAATACATAGGCACACTTTTCCCTCACATAGCTAAAAAATAGCATAGTAAATAAATAGTATTAACATAGATTTTACATATGTCTGGTTCTACAAGGGGAAATCGAAGGCAACCGAACACAATAGCGAACAGCTCTTTTTCTTTTTTGCGCCCATCTTTGCTGAGTTTCGTTGAGCGCTTTACTGGCATAAGCAACTGGGCCTTGGTCAGCGTGGTTTCAAGTCCTTTCATGGATGAGTCAACTTGCAGTGTCACAGAATTTTTAACGTTGTAATAACGAAGAGTTTCTGGTCCAGAGAGTAGCTTCTTGAGATTTTCGAAGGCTTTGTCATGACTCTCGAGCCAGTGAAATCCAGTATTTTTCTTCGTTAACTCTCTTAGTGGCTCTGTAAAGTTGGATACATGTGGAGTAAACTTTGCAACAAAATTCCCCGTACCCGGTTTTCGAAGCATGTCTTGTTTATTTCCAGGTCATAGGTATTGTTGAATCGAGGCAATTTTGCTGTTGTCTGGTTTCACTCCATCAGTTGTCAACTTTTCTCCTAGATAAATCAACTCTGTTTGTCTGAACTTGCATTTCTCTTTGTTAAGCACCATGTTAACTTGTCTTACGCGTTCAAGTGTTTTCAGAAGGTTTCAGTTGTGTTCTTCATGGGTTTTCCCCAGACAAGTATGTCGTCAATATCCGTTTCGCAACCTTTGATGTCACAAAATAGTTGACTAATAGTTCGGTGAAAAATTTCGTTCTGAAAGTAAATCCGTACGGAACGACGGTGTATTTGTAGCGGCCAAATGGTGTGTTAAACGTCGTTAAATATGATCTTTTTTCATCAAGTGGTAGTTGCCAAAAGGCTGATTTGGCATCTAAGTGACTAAAATACTTCGCTCCATTTAGTCTTGTTGAAATCTCTTCTTGTGTGGGAAGGTGATAGTGTTCGCGGTAAATTACCTTGTTGAGGTCTCGCGGATCGATGTATATTCTCAGCTTTCCAGCTCGCTTCTTGTTTATTACCACTGAATTTACCCAGGCTGTCAGCTCGTGAACTTTTTTGATTACTCCTTGGAATTCCATGTCATTAAGCTCTTGTTTGAGTCAATCTCTCAATGTGGCAGGAACTTTTCGAGGCGGATGTACAACTGGCACGGCTTCTTTGTCAATCTTGATGTGAGACAGTGTTGAAATTGAACCTAGACCTTCAAAGCAATCCGAATATTTGTTAAAAATGTCACACTTTAACTCATCAGAGGTTTTTGCTTCGCTGTTGTTTTTTTTGCAGTCTTTACATCCGAGTAAAGATCTACCTTTTTCCACAATTTGAAATGTTAGCACTTGCGTGTTGATTTTGCTCTCACACTTGAGTGAACACGTCATGGCCACCAAATGATGTGAGTTTAGCTGTTGACAGTTTCAACTTCGAATTTCTTTGCCTTGTTGGGACGATGGTTTGAAAATCCTTATCTTGAGAGGATGTTGGTTTCGGTGCCAGAGTCTAACTTGAAATTTAGCGAAATCTATTTGAGTGTTTCAAATTCCTCTGTGCGATTGTCCACAGAATCAACTGTAATTTGATCAATGCCATGATCTGAATAGTCGCTTTCATCAGAGTCAAATTCCATTTTGTGGAGTCTTGAATATCTTGATTTTTTACCTAAACGGCAGAGTTTGGCAAAGTGAACGATCTTTGAGCACATGTTGCATTTTTTCCCATAAGCTGGACAAGCTGTTGGACCGTGAATTTGACCACAGTTCCCACGTGTTTTTTGTTGTTGATGCGGTTTGTACCTGCGACGATCTCCTACAGATCCTCGATTATGTGAAGTTGGTTTGGCGTGTACATGATTTATGTTGCTTGCAGGCTTTTCAGAAAAGGACTTAAGCTGGCGTTTGGGTTGCTCTTTGGCTCGCAAATATCTATTGTATTGCCTTTCCTAGACTCAAGTCGGCTATTCTCAGAAGCCTTTCCCACAGGGCTGCAATTTGTTTACCTCCCACTATTCTATCACGAATAAGGCCATCTTTTAAATCCTTAAACTCACATGTCGATGCAAGGGTTCTTAACTCGGTGACTTACTGGTCGATGGACTCGCTTTTTGTTTGATTTCTGGTGAAGAACTTGTGTCTTTCATACGTCAGGTTTTTTTGTGACTGACAGTAGGCCTTGAAAGCTTTAATTCCTCTGTTGTTCTTTGCCATACTGTCTCCCCGTCTTCATTTGTCGTTGTTTCCGACGGTAATTAAGGTGTTTTGTATACTTTTCTGCCTTTTTCTCCAGTACACAAGAGAAAGTAAGCGCATTTATTCTCTTGGTTTCGGCTTTGTAGCTCTGTTTTCTCGAACAGATTCCAATGCTCCTTGAACTTGAGGTATGCATCTCGAAGATTTTCTGCCGTAAAATCCAGTTCTTTGGGTGCTGCCCACTGAAGATTGCTGGACGTCATTTTCTGTTTAGTTCTTTCATAGTTCTGACACCATGTAATAAATATGTAACTTGTATAAAGATTCAGACGATGATAGTAACAAAATTTTAACTTAATTTTATGCACAATGCATGAGACTAGCATGCATTGCTTCTTTCATTTCCTTTAATTTACCAATATTGCTTAGGATGGATATTCTGTAATTATTTTGGAGCCTGTCAATTATGCTATTTATTTTTTTTATTTATCTATTTATTTATTTATTTATTTATTTATTTATTTATTTAATTTAACAATTAGCCAAAGGCAGGTACATCCTAGAAGGCAAATTACCTAACCCTATTCCCTAACCTAAGACATATTGAAACCCAACACAGTTAGATGCCCCAGTGCCACAAAAGAGAAAATTTGATGAATATAAATGGAAAAAAAAAGTAAACATCTATATTTGGTTGATGTATTAGGACGACGACATTTTACACAAATCAGTTTATACGAACGGATGTCGTCTTGCTCAAAGACATTTTTTAACCTCACAAAGAAAAAGGATTTTAATTTTTTTGAAAAAGATTGAAGGTTTTCTTGTTTTCTTATATTATCAGGAATAGTGTTCCATATGTTGCTGATTTAGTTTTAAGATTAAGTCCTGTAGTACCATGGCAGGTTCGACTATTGCAAAATTCAAAAAAGTCAGTGCGATGTAAATCAATTAAACCTAATTTATGTTTAAAGTAGAAAAGAGTGTCTAAGTATTCTAGCCAGTAGTTTAGTGGGAGTAAGGTAAGCTCAATAAGACGTTCTGTGTAGGAAAGATCAGCTGTTCCTCTACAAATAAAGCGAGTTGCTCTAGGTTGAATGTTCTCAATTTCACACATTAGAGTTGGGGATTGAGGAGCCCATAGTTGGGATGCGTAACACAGGTGAGACCTTACAAGTGATTTGTAAAGGGTCATCACCGAGTCTCTATTCAGATCTTTTGAGCAATTAGACTTGATAAAACCCATCATACGGTTGGCTTTAGCAACGATATACGAGATGTGATCAGTCCGCTTCAGATCACTGGTGATGGTAACTCCTACAATCCCGCCCAAATTACCTTGAGACTTGTAACTAATTATAACAACTAATAGAGCGTTTTTGATCATCGCAAAATCTAAGCCGCCCCCCTTCCCCCCTTTTCCCCCGTATCAATGTTGGTCCGATATTTTGATCTAATTTTCTGGATGAAAAACAACATTGCATGGGGGAGGGGGTGGGGAGCCTGCCGTCAAAAAATTATATATGAAACTTAAAAAGTCTCATTTCTTTTGTCCCGGATTGTAGGTCTTTTTGAATGCCAGCAAAGTCACTGTTGTTGTTATGGATGATATTAAAACATTTTGAGTCATCATCAAACATAGCTAGTTTGCAATGATCTATGACATTTGGCATATCATTAGTGTCCACCAAAAACAGGATTGGTCCCAACAGGGACCCTTGTGGGACACCGGATTTTAAAGCGTACCTATTCAAGCTAGCGCCATTAATTACCACTGGCTGCATACGTTGATTGAGATAGCTTTCAAACCAGGACAGAAGAGGACCACTACACCGAACTGTTTCACCTTTTGAATTAGTTTGTTGTGACAGACGGAGTCGAAGGCCTTGGCAAAATCCAACAGTATCAAGTCAGTCTCTAGACCAGCATCTAGGTGCTTACCAATTTTATTGTAAACAAGGAGTTGGGTGACACAAGATTTACCTTTTAGGAAGCAGTGCTGAAAGTCATAGAGTTGGCTCTTTATAAAGTTAGTGCAGATGCAACAATTTTCTCCTGGATCTTTGAAATAACTGGCAATAAAAAGATCGGACGATAGTTACAAACATTGTTACGCTTACCTTTTTTGTGAAAAGGATTGAGATTAGCATATTTCCATTGGCTGAGATAAAAGTCATGACTAAGACCAAAGTTGAATTTTAAACTTTTCTCCAAAGAGTCTACTTTTTTCGTATTTCTTTAGCAAGGTCTCCCGAGATTCACGGTAGATGATTTGGATTGCGTGAGGGTTTTTTTGGAACATACGAGTTTATTATTTGGAATACAAAGTCATTCCACAGATCCCATGCTGAATCAAAGTCCTCTTTGGAAGAAAATTCAAAAACCCAGAACTCAAGGGAGTCAAATGAAACGCTTTGTTGATATTCTCAAAATTTGCATTTTTAAAGTTGTAGATTTGACGTTTTGCATTAGATTTGTAAAAATAAGATATAATAATGTCAAAAATGACAGGATAGTGATCGGACGCAAATGCAATATCTTGCAAAGAAGCACCAGTTTGAATGGATGTAACTTCATCAGGAGAATTAATTAGAATTAAATCCAGAATTTTGTTCGCTCGAGTTGGAGAGTCAATAATTTGAAATAAAAACAAATCCTTCAGAATATCAACAATTTTGTTTTCGTCATTGGTCGATAGGTTTGAGAAACCACTACCATCTATCGAATTGATATTCGGGAAATTAAAGTCCCCCAAGATGAAAATAATTTGATAATTGTTGGTATTAATGGAATCCAGGGCATGTTTGAATATATGAACAAAAGTTGAGTCGTTAGGAGGGCGATAGCATACCATGATGAGAAGTTTCTTTTGAGATCTACGCAGTTCTAGCTCGACCATAATGACTTCAAAATCATCGGGATTGTCATCGAGTGATATAAGGCTGTAGTTCAAGGAAGATTTGATTGCAATCATAACACCACCACCTGTACGGTTAAGACGATCGTTCCTTAAGATTTCATAGCCATAAGGTAAAATTTCGAAATCGCAGATACTCTCATTTAGCCAAGTTTCCGTAAGACATACAATGTCGAAGTCATATCGATAGGTGAGATCTTGAAGTATTTTCAATTAGTTTCGTATGAATTTCCATCACAACAGACAGCCTTTAGACTCCTGACATTTTGAAGAAAGCAGGATATGCTTTAAGAGATATTGGGCAGTTGCATTATTTATCCGCACCCCCTTATTGAGGACATGGATTGCTGGCTCCCCCCTCCCCTGGATTTCCGGGTGTCTTGATACCCCCTCCACTGGAATTCCAAGTTTCTTTGATACCCCCTCACTTGGAATTCCGGGTAGTCTTCAATATCCCCTCCCCTGGAATTCCAATTTGGTGGGACCAGGATTAGATTGAAAGTCACCTCCAACAATGATACGAGTAAGTTAAAAGGTTCTTGAATCATTTGTCGTATATGGAATTTTCGAGGACAAGAAGGATCTTCCACGGTGTTGCGTTAAAATTTGACTTGTGTAAGAAAAATGTTCAAAGCACATATTGAGTATATCAAGGATCTTAGAATGATAGAAGAACTGTATTGATCTTTCCTCCTTCCAGCAATTCAAAAATCTGCTTTCAAGTGGTTTTGAATTCCGCAATTGGTCAACTTGCCTTTCCATAACATTCCTTTTTTTTCTTTTTTTAATTTCCTTAATGCAGTGTCAACACGCTTTTGTTGACAAACACATTCTTTCGTTACCACTTCTACACCTTTCTTAGAGTAAGTATTTCTCACCTCATTATACCCAGTACTGGCCCCAGCTCCATAATATTCTGTAAATTGAAGGAAATACTTTTGTTCACTGCGAGTAAATATTTTTTTGATACCTGCAGTTTCCGTTGCAGGTGACGACCATTAGTAATTCGCTTTGTATTTTCTAGGAATATGCTCAGCTTTCATTATGTGATTCTCATCTGCATGACGCTTTTCTTCTAGTTTCTTTCAGCCAAGACAATTTTACAACATTATTGCTACGTCAAGGCATTTTCATGTGTCCATAGATATGGCAATTACACAGTTTTTCAGTGAAGAGTGTCCTCTCTTTTATCAAGTCCCATCAGAAGATACATTACACTGAGAAATTGGTTCAGATTTTTTAACTTTAATTTCAAATAATTCCTTGCAGCTTTAAGTATAGTGTTTTTAACATATGCTTTAGCCACTACGGACAAAGCTTTGTTGTGTTGGCATTTGGTAATGGCGGAGCTTGCATGTTCATTATACAACAAAACCTCTTTGCAGAAGCTTGTCCTTGACCAACGGTTCGCATTGAATACACAAATCTGATAATTTCAAAAAAAAATTTTTTTGACGTATAAAATTTGGGCTCCCAACCACACGACTTGCAAAAGTAAACGAAAAAATGACGCACACCCCTGTCGTTTGAACGGTAATTCTGAAAACACAAGGTTCTTGTCACAACATTCTTTGCAAATCGTGTTTTCTGATACTTCGGCTAAAATATCAATGTCAGCAAGCCGGTATCCTAAAATGTTTGATCGTTTTCCATCAGGCATCTGTTGCAAGTCTACGATTTCCAATTTTTCTGGCTGAGGCAGAAAGCCCTCTCTCTGATTTTTCACTTCTGATACTAACACTTCATGAAGTCGAAGCACCAAACTGCTTGAATTTTTTAGGATTGTTACAATCGCTCATGAATTGGTTTCCCATGAACTTTCGTTTCCGTAATCTTTCAGAATTCTTCGGCATTTCTAACAAATATATGTTTTCCAAAAGAAGCTCTAAAAAGTTACAAACAATGGAAACAAAATTTTCCCATGGCTGCACACTAGAAAATGAACGAATGTGAACTGAAAGTTTGACAAGCTATATTTGGACTTGCTTCTCAGATTAACATGGTCAGCGGTAGCTACATTAGTGAGTTTTGTTTGGGGAAGTGTGCGAACAGGTTTTGTCACTTAACAAAAAAGTACCTGTACTCTCCTCGCCTTCTTTAGCAAAATACATTGGTTGCTAAGGGCATTGCTACAGAAAACATGATAACAGTGGTTGGAATTTTCCCATTATTCAGTCGGATGGGATCTAAAACTAGAAAAATAAGTGTTATGTAATGTTAGTAGATAAAAGAAAGATTATGAAAGCTCATATTTTTAATTTTTGAAATTTTACTTAAATTTGTTTTTTCACTTGTATAAGACTTCATTAACACTTGAACAACTAATGTCCATGATTAAGAACTCATTTTTAAGCACCTAACTATTATTAAAAGGTTTGAATCTGATCTAAAAGCTTAAAATAGTAAAAGACGTTATAGAACACGTACTTAAAAACTTTAAAACTAAATTTTCGATCACTTTCTGTGACCTTCGTCAGAGTTTAGTAGTAGTAGTAGTAGTAGTAGTAGTAGTAGTAACTTTATTTTATCCTCGTATTGTTGATAGCTCAGAAGAACTAATTTCTTCGAAAAAAGAGTTAAAATATGCTTGATGTTTCATCAAGCGACAAGTTAAGCATTTTGCTTCACAAAGGCTTTGTACACCCGAGTGAGTTCTTTCCTTTCATTAATAGAGTTGTTATCTGCCTTGGATCGCCAAGATTCCAAAATTGTCTTTGAATATTCCTCTAAAAGAGTAATAAGTTCTTTGTAGGCCGTATTCGATATTATTTCTTTTAAATAACATGGTGCCATTCAGGCCTAAAATATATATATATATGTTTTTAAAACGTTTTCGGAGTTGCTCTCCTTCCTCAGTAAAACTGAATAACTAATGAATAAGAGTTAGTTCTGTGGAAGTCTAGAGGAAGTACAAACATATAAATAACAATGTACTAATGCAACAAGGTACTAATGCCCAAATAATTTGGGCTTCAATGTATCTTCCTTTGAACATACTTTTTAGCCATATAGTTCCAGCTATTATTGTAACCTGCATACTTTTATGCCCAAACGGTTTACACTGGCCAAAAAAATCATGTATATAATTTTCAACTTTTCACTGGATTTAATCCATTTTACTACAACAAAAAAAGTGGAAATGCAGTGAAAAGAAATTTAGATAACAGCTAAACCATAAAAAACCATAAGATCTTGTACTACTGTTATTTTTAGCAATTCTAACTAGTGTTGTTTTGAAAGATTCGTGGGGAAAACTGCTGTTACAGTATAAAACAAAAACCAGAATAAAATTGTGACCTTTATATGCGAAAATAAACACATTTTGAATAGTTTTCAAAAGGCTGAAAACAGAAAAAAACCTCCCTAACATAGTAAAGCCTGTAAAAGGTAAAAAAATTAATTTTTCTTTCGATATTAAAACTTTTTTAAAAAAAACAAAAATTTGTTCCCGTCCGGTATTAACATTTCGAGAGTCTACTGACAAGTATTGTATTACATTATCATGCAATTCTCCACGGAAATTCTTTACTTGAATTCAAGTTCTGTAATATTTTAAAAGAAAAAAGGAAACAGCTTAGAAATTTAGAGAGTTTCGAGAGATCACAACAACGATCTTTAAATGCCAGCAGCAACAAAAGTATGTAAACAAGAATTTGTATCATCGATGAAAAAGTTCTGCTCACCTCCGTCAATTTATCAAAGCCTTTCTCGTGACCCTTTGATCGGTCACAGTTAACTTTTCGGGCGAACCTACGATTTCCATCCATTATAAAGGCAACGTGTTTTGGTATGTGGCCACATTTTAGTACATTACTACAAAACGATCGCATGTAACTTGTCTTTTTTCCTTCTTTAAACCACCACATGTTCCACGGATCAATCCAACACCGCAGCAGATTGGGGTTGTGCGCAAGCGCACTTGGGGAATAATTTATGCTAATTTCACGGCGCGTGATGTCATGTCGAGAAAAAGAGAAAGCAACTCAGCGTTGCCGCCATGTCACGCTTAACCGTTGTTCCTATTGACCAAATCGAGGGTTGTTATCTGCCGTTCTATTTGCCGTAGAACACCAAAATTAATGTAGAAAGACTTGTAGAACATGGCTAACAATGAAATCGTGAACTCTGCCGAAGAAAAAATCCGAAAAGGTGCCGTCCGATGTTGCCGTTTTCAGCAACCAATTCCCCTCGCTTTTCTAACTTCGAATTCTTGTCTTATGTTAACAGAGTTGTATTTTTTGATTGCGAAGTACCTTTCAAATGGTCCCTGCCAGAGAGCCGCTCAGGTAAGTCGAGAATTAAAGCGTATTTGCTGTGAGAATTTTTAGCTAACAACACTGTGCTACGTTTCAGGTCCTAAAAGATGAACTCTACGAAAACCGGGTTTGTACCCCTTTTTTCTAAATAACTTTAGACACAAGTCTAATTGCCCCTGTAAGGTTAAAATTGTAAAAAATCTGTCTTTTACTCTCACTGTTAAGCCCAGATGCATTGTGGCATGGAGCAACACAATAGAAAATAAAGAGTACCATGATGATATTCAATGCTTATATCTCATTCGATCTACAGCTCTTGCCTGATCGGCTGGACTGGATGGGCCGGGAACGTCCACAAAACTTCCAAGAAACGGTAAGGTTTGCCCTCTTTTGAATTTCGAATTAAAAAACCTTTTAACAGGGTCAATTTTGGCTTCGAAATTCACAAAGAAAAAAACTAAATATTTCGATGATTTTATTCAAAATTTTTCAGGGTTTACGTTTTGAGAATTTTTTTTCAGTGGAGAGATCTTTACTTATTTTGCTACAATTTTGTTTGTGAAGCAGCTCGCGTTTTAGGTTGCGTTGATTATGGAGTTTGAGCGAGACTTGACATCAGAAGACAAACGCGTGCGGATCTTTTGTCTTTTTGTAAACTCATAAAGTATTCAGACAGATGACGTGATAGCTGACCAATCACAGCTTTTCGGCAGCTGCGCCATTGGGAAATCTATTGTTTCTTGCAAGATGATTTGAATACCAGATGTCTCCGGGGAGTGTTTTATCAAACCATCAATATACCTAACGGAAATGAACCATATCTTTATTTTTTAATTTTAAAAAGAAAGTCTATATTTGGCGACGTTAAATCTCGTTCAAGTATTTTCTCTAAAATATTCATCCAAAATTTCAAGTTAGTATGATAAATACGCAATTAAACAGTTTATTTTGGTCTTGATGGTCTTGAAAATGTGAAAAAGTTGCCAAAAATAATATATTCTTCTAACTTTGACAATAACATCCGCGTTAGTTTGGTCACGTGGTATGCTGGGAAAAGCGGCCTGGCTGCGAAGTAAACACGTGTATTGTGTTATGTTTATTTGTGACTTGAACATGAAAATAAAAATTATATTTCTAGAGCAATCATAATCGACACATAAGCGACGACTTTTTAGAGAAGATATGCAAGCGTCTTTTGCCACTTTTGGAGAATCAAATTCCTGCAAGTGTTAAAGGAGTGCAGTCTATACTCGGTGCTGGTCGACAGTCGCTTCTTCGCAAGAACACAGGTTAGTCTACGATATTAAACACTAATTAAACAGATGGATAATAGCTATGCCGGGTTAGTACCTACAAAGTCAAAAAATTTAGAAACTTCATTTTCCATTTTTAGTGGCATTTTGTTAGAAAACTGTAAAATTTCTCTACTATAACATTCTTTATAACTATGCCTGGAAATCAAGAGATCAAGACAATTTGGCAGCATGTCGTAGTTTTGTGGTCATAATCGGAGTTATATATTGCAGTAGTGAAAACTTAATGCTTGTAGGATATGGCTTCAAATTAAGTGACAATGGCTGTAAATGTCAATGTCAGGTATAGATAGCACAAATTTTCTTGTAGCTATATTGAAACCATAATGATGCAGACCTTTTAAACTCCGAAACCCCCAAACCTTGGAAGTTTCAAAAATTTTCCTGAAAAACCTTGAGATTTGGGTCCCAAACTGTGATAATTAGGAAATATTTAAAAGAGAAGAAACTAAAAAACTACCACGCTGTTCCAAGGGTATTTAACGACACATCAGACCGAGATATGGCTGGCTCACCCCATACTCTCGGCCAGTGAGAAAAGTGCTTCTTATCAGAGACTGAAAATAAGAAAACTGCTCAAATGTCGCTAAAATGGCAAGAAAATGCATAAGTTATTTCAGTTAATCTTTGGACTGCATGAAAAATATACATATCAAGTGCCAAGTGGGAAAACTGTGAGACTTGGAGATCAAATCGTGAGACCTTGAGATGAAATGTATAACTGCGAGTCTCAAGGTCAAACCGTGAGAGTTGGAAGGTCTGATAATGGTCACTCAGGCCATATTGGTAAAAGGCCTTACCTCTTAAATCTACCATCAAAATAGTGATCCTGAATGCTAGCAGCCATGGATAGCTGTTTTTGCCTTTTTAGACCTCATCAGCACGGCACAGCTAGTACCTATTATATATATTGTGCCTTTAATCAGCTACTAGCACATTTGTGATGTTCATTTTTGTTGTAATTTTTAATTTTTATAGCCACACATCACAAGCATGTTGTATTTTTTTCTAATGTATCTTATAAAAAATGTTCTTTTTAGGAACCTGAGCCTGTTTGCTAGCTATGCCATACTGATGAATCCTATATATTTACGCCTATAACCCGATGCGAGTAATACACAAAAAATTACAGATGAATACAAGATTCTTGTAGTGAAAAATAAGTTCAGTCCCAGGGGGGATTCCAGGTTACTATCTTCTCCTCTCCCTATCGTGACGCTTGGCCCTCCTCTTTATGTTCCTGTTCCGTCTCTCAATTTCTATTTTATCACAGATGTCAGATGTGAGTCTCCGCCAGGTTAGCCGATCAGTTACGATTTCTCTCCATGTTCCGAGAGCAGCTCCACGCTTG
>JANCMA020023292.1:0-16988 GCA_024336925.2 Zoanthus solanderi
AAACGCAGCCAGTTAATGTAATGTATGAAGTAACTGCAGGGATCCCAAGGCATTATTTTCTCTATGGATAAGTTGAAACATGGTACCAAGTCAGGCATGCAAAGGCTCTTGGGATCCTTAGAGGGACAGGTTGCAAAGAAATATGTAATCTACTGCACATGTATAAACAAAGGAAGCAATTCAAATTTGTCCTTGTTTGTGGACAAGCTAGTTATTAAGTCACTGATTTAGTCCTCAAATTCTAAATATTTTAACTGGCCAAAAGATTCACACACTTGTTGATAAGGCAGGATAAAGCTCTGTGTTTTGATATATATGCATCTGGATACATAAAGCAATTGTCCTTTCATTTGATATAATTATTATAATTATTGTAAAATGCATGATGCATACCTTTCAATAGTTCTCCCAAAAAATTAATATATTTTCTGTAAAGCCCCTGCAGTTCAGGTATTAACTGTAATTAGGGTGAAAGGTTAAGTGATCAAATTAATGAAACTAAAACGTTTTTTTGGCATTTCTCATATCATTAAACATTGTATAATTAAACCATTATCTTGTTATGTATTCTTAAGAGAATAAGAGCAACACCATTCTAGACTCAGAATTGTTTTAAATTGTTTCTTGTTCACCTTCCAGGTGTCAGCAAAGAGAGCGCAAGCTTGGTGTCATTCAAAGAATGATATTCCATATTTTGAAACCAGTGCAAAGGAGGCAATCAATGTGGAACAGGCATTCCAGACAATTGCCAAAAATGCACTTGCACAAGAAACAGAAGTTGAGCTATACAATGACTTCCCAGATCAGATCAAGTTGTCTGGTGATAACAAACCCAAATCTAATGATTGTGCATGTTAGAATTAAAAAAATATATCAGACTTGTTTTTGATATGCATCTATTCATGTCATAATTAAAATACTGGTTAATCATTGGACAACCATTACAGAGGAAGCAGTGAAGCAATAGAAAGCAATACAATATACATCCTTCCAGAACACTTTTTAGTCTCTAGAAGGACCTAGAATTTCTTGCCATCTTGAAGTATTGAATAGTTATGATGTGTCTTATATTTTGAAGCTATAAAATTTCTTTCAACAAGAGCTAAATAGATTCATAAGGTTTACAATTAAAATTTATTAGTTCAGCTGTAAATGTTTGGCTCACAGCTTGGGGTGTTTTGTGTCTATGTAATATTAGGATAAAATGAAGCTGCTGTTATTTTTGGCCCAATTCTTTTGAAAAATTAGTCAAAGTTACTTTTCTATAACTAAATATGTCAGTTTCTATATTAAATAGCATTAGAATTAAACATTAATAAACTTCATAGATCCCTCTTGATCATATGTTGTGTGTATCCTCATCGGAGTTGTGAAAAGTGGCCTATAAAGTTTGGACTAAAAGATAATTCAGTTGTCAGGCAGGCCTGATAAATGACAAAAAACAGTTGAATCTGGATGTTGAAAGAAAGTTTGAACACAGTGAGTATTTTCACAACATTTGCTTAATGTTAGATTCTTAAATTTTATGAAGAATATTTTTCTTCAAAAAAAATAATAAACTGCTTATGTTCTCCCATTCTGGTTCATTGCAAATCTTTAATAATGGCATTATAAATTAAATCTTCTCATAACATGCTACACTAGAAGTATAACAACATTTGCCTAAGTTTTTTTCTGGATGTTGAATCATGTGGTATGCTATGTTTGATTTTTAAAAAAAATTTTTAAATTTGCTCATTATTGTTTTTTGATATTTAGTTCTATGGAAAAGCTGTTTGTCTTCTGTTTGTCATCTGAAAGCCCCAGAAAAGAAATCTGTTATTATTTAATATTATTAGTTTGTGCTAAAGGAAATGAGTGGGTAAGATCACAGTAATAATACAAGAATTACAGTATGATACACACCCCATGCTGGGCTAATTTTAATTTCAACAAAGATAGAATCTATTATGCTTAAATGTTCACTAAACCTTGTATAAAGCTGATTAAAATAAGCAGCAAATACCGGAGCACAAAAAAAGTTGTTCTCACTGTCATTCTGAACCTATGAACTTCATGATGTCACAAAGCTTATGTTGACAGCTAGTGACAAAAAATTTGAAAACTTGATATGGTTATAATCTTACAAGTATTAAAATCTTCATATGAATAAATGTTCTAGCTCTAACACAAAAAGATGAGTGATATAATTCGATTTCCGTGATAGTTATTTTCCCACAAAAACTAGTAGTTTCAGTTACTTTTGAAAACTATAAATTATAGTTGTTAAGAAGAGAAAGCAGTCATTAGATAACAGTTGAGTGAACTGTGTAGCGTTTTCAGACGATCAGGTGTACAATAAAAACTCAATCTTTTGTAGACAATGGTTTGCATGGCCAAGTTGTTTTGAGTTAGTTGTCAAAGTGCTGATTAATTGTATGGTATAATTTTGTACGAACACTGTCTTTGTTGTACAAGATGCATTCAGTCAACAATGATCTGGATACGTTCAGACTTTAACCTTTTCCCCTCAACTATACATGTCCTGACCAGTTTTAAACGTGGTCAGAAAGTTCTGAGTTTTAAAAGATTGAGGCTTGCATAAATAGGATTCACCCAGAAAATTGTGAGCCTAATATAAATACTGTTCCTGTGATACAATGGAATGTTTGCAAAAGTTTCGCTTGGCTCATACTTAATTTTGAAGAAACGACTTTGAACGAATTAAAAGAAACTGATATTTGATTCAAATTATCTCGAAAATCTGTGCCAAGGCAAACTGAGGGGAGTCAAAATGTGGGAAGATTTCAAAGAACAAGTGAAACAAATGCTAAACAAACAACATTGAAATACAATAACGAACATTCAAACAAGTTAAAGACTATCACTGATCTTTAGGAGCAGGAATGTAGCACAATTGGTAGGTACGCTTCCTTCTGGGCTAGAGGTCCCCAGTTCGATTCTCGGTGACTCCAACGTCTGTTCCTACTTTTTTCTGATCTGTGTAGCTGCGGCTTTAAATACCCTTAAAACGGAGCATTGACATTGGGAGGCCGAGTAAAAAACGCACCGTCGGCTTCCATTGATAACAGTTCTGTGAACTGACGAAACTACCGACGTAACAGAAAACCTTTATCTTTGTGCAAAAAGACAATTGTGTCAATTGCTTAAATATGAAATAAATACAGTAAGTTAAGGTCGTCGAACTGACCAATCAGAGCGCGCAAAATTAGTCTGCCATATAATAGGCGCTATTGCCTGCTGGGGTTCGCGCCCTGAGAGTGAAAAAAATACAAACTCAGACTTAAATAAAAAGCTATTATCTGTTCTTTCCTTTAAAAGGCTTTACTATTACATTAGCTTGTAGCAAGTAAGGGCAAGATCCCATCGTTTTCTTAGTTGGCGCGGCCTTCGCACAACGATGGAATCTGGGGACAAGAACGGCGCGCAAAGAGGTATGAAAAATTAATGGCGGAATGTAGAGCTCAGTTATGGAACGTAGAATCTTACCACCTGGCCGTGGGAACCCATGGCTTCATCGAGGATCAAATATAGCCTTTTTTAATCCCGCATCCCGCCACAATTTTTCATTCCATCCCGGCACCATAAAAATTGGCCCGTGTGGTTTCCTTCTGATGATCTTACGCTAGTCCTAAAGAGTAGCTGCTGGCTGTGATGCACCTTACAAGCTACAATACAATAGATATACAGGTTCTCCCCTCGGGGCTTTTCAGAACCTGTTTACAAATATATACAGTTGAGGTCAGATAGTTGAGGGTCTTACAAAGTCCGCTGGTGCGGCTTACATGTTAAGGCGCAACTAGTCAGCCGATAGGAAGTGCCCTCAGTGGAAGAAACAGACCACAACACTGGGATCACTACCCTACTCTTTGCGACAAGTGTGTGGGTTCTTTTAAGTCCCTCGACTGAGAGATCGAGAGACTGGACCTACGGTTTACCGTCCTTATCCAAGAAGATGTGAAGGTCTAACCATTTGCAGATGTTAGAGCAATGGCAGCACCTTCTCCTCAATTATTTTAAGAACCTGAGTGGTGGTCCGGCGGGGAATTGAACCCGAGCCTCCCGCACAGCAGACTTGCGCCTTACCAACTAGGCTAACCAAGATCTTAAGCCACTATCCACTACTTGATACTAAGTTTTTTGAGATCTACCATTTCTTTGTTGCCCCTCAACAACTATATCTCTGCATTTCTTCATCATGCTATCATCACTGCATCTCTCTAGATATCTTTCTATATGGCAAAACGACCTCAAGCAATATTATAAAATCATAAATATAGAATGATAACGATAAAAGGTGTGTCGCTGTTTTGATAAACAATTATAGAATCTTCTTTTAAATTTGTAAACCTTTGAAAAATATATGTATAAATAAGTTGGATAGTGCGTGCATTTTGCTTGGGCAACAACTGTGTTTTGGTAGCGCTATAAAGCAGGAAAGTGACTGGAGTGATATAGTTGGCTGTCTCCAAGTTATAAGAATTTACAGTTTCATTCATGAAAGAGATTAAACTATATATGGTCTGCGTGTGCCGGTCATTTAAGCAGTGGCCATTGAAAAGCTGGTAGCACTGAATACATTGCTTGCAATAGATAACGTTGAATGTAGTGCAATTAAAAAAATAGATTGGCCATGTGCTTGACAATGAAACAAAATAGCAGACGTAAGTAGTAGCTTCTTATCCATTTCAGCTCATGATGTCAAGATTGTACAGTATTTAAAAATTTTTGCTATAAAAACACAAGGGTTTTCAAAGTGTTTAAAGACATTCCTTTTTTAATGCCATTTTGAAGTCGACAAGCTCTCAAAACCATGCATAGAACTTTGTGAATTGAGCTGCTCATGTGCAAGTTTCATCAGGCTCTTTTGTTCATTTAATAATTAAAGTATCTTTTTTCTTACAAATCTTTCTTTTGTGTTGAAAGGAAATTTTTATAGATCAGTTGTTTCGCTTGTGTATACTAAAGCATTCTATTTCAATTTTGGTGGATAGGGGCCTAATATGTATCCACCTCAACTGAAATAGAACAAATGTTAAATATTGTTGTTTGATTGTTCAAGTTCGTGTAGTCATGGTTAGTCTTGTTCTCACTGATTCCAACACCATTTCACTGAATCCTCCAATATTTGTTATTCTTAACAGGTTTACGAGGTGATCATGTATTGCACTAAGCACTCCAATCACAACGTTGTAAATGCAGCGTTGGAGTCACTTCATCAATTATTGCGGTCGCCTTCCCCAGAACTTCTTGCTCTGTTACTGTCAACTGAAGGCATCAGTCCCACTGCGTCTTCTCTGTCTGTTGAAGGTTTGTAACTAGTTATTTCTCAGATCTAAACACGTGGATCAATCTCAGTTTGTTGGGCTATAAACCTAAAGTAAAACTCACTCGAACCTTTTAGTTCATCCCAAGCCAGGGACAGGTGAGTATGTTGTGGTTTAATTTTAACTTTAGTTCAATTTTTTTGAACCAGTTTATTTTCTTTAACATCATCATCATCATCATCATCATCATCATCATCATCATCATCATCATTATCGTCGTCGTCGTCGTCGTCGTCATCGTCGTCGTCGTCGTCGTCATCGTCGTCATCAATCTTCGTTTATCGTCCCTAGCTTTCAAATCCTGACGTTGGACGTGATATGAGTTGTTTCCACTGTTTTCTATCCTCTGCCATACCTTCCATAATGTTTAAGTTCCTCATATCTTCTTCCAATACCTTACTCCAGGTCTTCTTTGGCCTAACTACTGGCCTTCTACCTTCCACCTCCAGCTCCATCGCTCTTCTAAGTATGCTATTTTCATCCCTACGTTTTACGTGGCCAAACCATCTCAACCTCGTTTTAATAATCTGTGTTCGAGGTGGTCTGTGTTCAAGGTCAAACAGGGTCACAGATGAATAGCCGAAACATTCTCTGGAACAGACTCTTAAAAGAACTGTTTAAGTTCATTACATATAGTTAGACACATGGAAAGAAACATAACATTAAGTAAATACATAGAGTTGCACTGACCAAGTAATATCGTCAACAGTCATTCTCTGAACATACTAGGTTTTGGGAGTACGGGAAAATGATGGCCATTGAGTTTGCAGCAGAACGACGGGTGGCAGCCGATAATGACTTCAAGTTTGCTATTCTCATCCCTACGTTTTACATTTAACCAAACCAACTCAACTTCATTTTTCTTAATCTATGTACAAGGCACTCCACCTCACACTTTTTGTGACATTTTCATTGGTAATCTTGTCCTGGCATCTTATTCTTGACATGTACCTCACGATTCTTTGATCACAACTATCTAGCAATCCTTTCCGTCTTTCCGTTAGTGCCCAAGTTTCCACAACATATAGCAATGGAGGTCTCACACATGCATAGTAACTAAACCTTCGCTTTTTCCCTTACTGCCGACTCTACCCTTCCTCCATATGAAATCACATCACCAAGATAATGAAAGCTATCCACTATTTCCAGACTATCTTCTCCCACCTCCAATCTCTGTTGCACAGCCACAACACCCTTCAAACACTTTGGTCATCTAAAGTTATCTCCTTCATCTAAAAGCTTGGGTCATTTTTGTTTAGATTAAGCCAAACTATTAAAGTTTTGCGACCATTGGTTACCAGAACTTTGTATATTAATATGTTCACTCTAAAATGAATCATGTTTGAGCTCTAAGCCTCTTTCAAAGTCCAAACGCGCTAGTTTATTTCATTCAAAAGCAAAGTTCAGTTTTATTCGTTGCCCAAACTTACACTACTTCAAGGACAGTTTATTTATTGTTAAGGCATTTAAGCTTAATTGAAAGCCTAAACATACTCTCACCATAATTAAAATTAGTTGTTGTTTGAAGTTACGTTCTGCACGTTTCACTCAATAACACTTCACATTTCATTAACACTCCATAAAGTTTTAAAAAATGACTTCGAAATTCACCTTGACCGGGTTATGGGAGACTGGTAACTACCACATTATTTTCTTGTCCATGACGTTAAAAGCATAATTTAATAGTGAGAGACCGGCCCTGTTTTTATATATCTGTTACGATTTCTTGTAAAATAAGTTAGCGTGGTGTGTTGTATCTACGTAAATTGAACAGATATATATAGAAACTGGACTGGACTCTCACTACTATATTCTGCTTTTGACGTCATGGACCAGAAATGATATGGTAGTTACCAGCCTCCCATCACTCGGTCAAGTTAAATCCGGAAGTAATTTTTCCAAACTTTAAACGTAAATTTCATCATGAATAAAACTCTGAATCCAACTTTTCTTTTGCCATCACCATTAGAATCTTGGGTAAAAACATTTTTTACATACAAAAAACCCATAACTGATATATACACTTTAATCTGCAGGACGAGGCAGCGTTTCAGATATTTTAGACGATTGTGCCTTTGATGCATCGGAAGTGCTGTCTGTTACTAGCTCAGTGAGCACGACAGATACCGGGTTTACTAGTGAGGTTGGGACAGAATTGGATGTGTGCCAGATGGGTGTAGACTTATTGTCGACACTTGACAGAGAGAAGATTAACAAGGAGGCATCTGCTGCAGATCAGCAGTTGGAAGATGCCTCAGATATGAAAGATGCTTCATCCACTAGTGACCTGAGCACGACTGAAAGTGATATTTCGTTAGTAGAGAAAGACGATTACAGCAGTTTAACTACTCACAGGAGAACGTTGTCAGATCCACTTAATGTACACCATCAAGGTGATGTTTTAACAAAGCATTTAAATGACGACGATTCTTCTGTTGCTGTTAGTATTCCCAAGAAATATAGTTTAGGATTGGATCTTGACAGAAAGTATAGTCAGAGAAGTACCAAAGAATTAGAAAATGAACTAAGTCTAAACCAAGGAGAAGATGAGGATGTAGCATTTAGAACAGAATCGATATCAAGTCAAGATGTTCGGGCCCACTTGGAAAGAAGTTTCCAAGTTGAGGCAGTGGCATGCAAAGGTGTCCCTTTGATTCATTGTGTTCGGCTAATGTGTTCGTTCTTGCTCTCTGGACACCCAGGCCAGGTCTTACCTGATGCTAGTGTGCGGGTGAGTGTCAAGTCACTTGCGCTGAGCTGCACCGCACGAGCTCTGAGGCTTTGCCCAGAAGCATTTTTTGTAAAAGTTTTACCTGATGAAGAGATTGAGACCAAATCTGATGCATCTCAGGTTCAGCTTGTTCGGGATATCTTACTATACAGTTCACACCCTGACCCACAGCTTCGTGGATCCCTGTCTCTTGTCGTTGGCAACCTGATTAAAGCTGCTTTAATCAAAGCTAGGTATGTAAATTGCATTAGCTATAACTTAGACAAGCTATGTAGAAATACTAAATGAAAAATAGAACGAAGTTTCGTTGTTTTCCTGGCAACATCAGGCCAAATAAAAATATCATGCAATTGACTGCTAAATAATAGTACATGTATATTTGACCAATAGGGGTTTTTCACGCACCTCACGTGCACCATGGTAACCGGATTGATGGCCATGTTGGAGGTCAAGCCGGTTGGCATGTTTACTTATTTAAAGTTAGTTCTCGTAAAAAATGTATTTATCCTATTTGGTTAATTGTGGAGGGTGCTAGTTGTGCTTTGAATATTTATGTGCATCATCTGTGAGTTGTCTTAATGAGTCATTTAATTCTATCTTCTCACCGTCTTTTACTTTTTCTGGTTCTGAAATGTTTTAACTGTGACAGGAATCTTGAACGAACTGTCTATGGAGGGTGCTGCTTGTGCTCTGAATACTTGTTTGCATCATCTGTGAGTTGTCTCATTGAGTCATTTGATTTTATCTTTTCACCGTCTTTTATTCTTTCTGGTTCTGGAACATCTTAACTTTGACAGTAATCTTGAGCTGCCTTTATTATCACCATTTTGTTTTAGGCATGTGACGCCCTTCCAGAAATACCCTGGCATCGAAAAAAGATTGAGATCGCAAGAAACACAAATTGCTTTGTGTGTTCATATGTACACCATGTTTTATATTCGCAGAAGTAAAAAGATTGCCGTCTTCTTAAACTAAGTAGTTTTAACGGTTCTATTTAGTTTCAATTAGTACATTTTATGAGATTTGTTGGAATTCTTGGCTGGATAACCTTATGCACCAGTCAATTAAAACCCCCACCTCCCTCCCCCTCGAGCAAGGGTGGGGATTTGATATACTTTATAGTCAAATGTGAGCAAAACCCCCACCCCATAGGGCTAAATTTTTAGTCAAAACGCGTCAAATAGCGTCATTTCCCCCAGGGTCTGGAGACCATGGCAAAGGTTTCTAGCAAGTAAACCATTTCAAAAAATGACAATTCTTTCAGAATTCTACGTAAGATTTCTTTTTTAGAATTCTTCTTTAGAAGTCTTCTTTAGAAGTCTTCTTTAGAATTCTTCTTTAGAATTCTTCTTTAGAAATCCTTTGTAAAATCTTCTTCTTTACAATTGTTTGAGAGCTAAACTTATTTGTCCCATTCTTTCCAATACAATGATTACAAATAAACTTGTCTGTCTGATGAAATTTAAGTGTAATTTAACCCTCTAATAGAAAGTCAAGCTCAAGAGTCTGTGCCTTCAATGTTTGTCTTTCCATTTACTGAAAAGGTTCTTCTTTGTATGTCATATTCCCCACGTTGGCCCCGACATGTTTAGGTTGGGGATCAATACTTGTATATAACCCCACCCCTTTGGGCAACAATTTTGTTCAATAGAGCGTCTTTCCCCGCTATCCTCGACCCTAGCCCGAGGGAAGGGGGGGAGGGGAGTTGGGGGTTTCAATTGACTGGTTCATTAATGTCTCAGAAATTGAGCTTAGTCATTGAAATCTTTTTCAGGAAGTTTTAAGATAGCCCACTGACTACAGTCATCATAGTTTCTTTTCTTTCAAAGGTTCGATTTCGATAGCTGGTGCTGGAAAGTTTGTGAAGACATCGAGGCAGGTTTGTTGTTGATTCATTTTTGTGGACAATTTTTCTCAGCATTGATTTGATAAATAGTTAGAAACGTTTATTAACAGTAACTCGACTGCCTTTAAGGCTGAATTGCTAGGTGTTGAATTACCTAGGATTGTATCAGAGTTTGATAATAAAAACGTTTATTTATGTAGAATTAGTTGTCCGACTTGTTTTATAGCCTTAATACCAGAAGCTGCTTCTCTAGTTTTTGTAATTGTATCCCACAGCTTCCCTAAATAGTAGTTGAACTAGGGTTGTTTGCAAACTATTGTTTGATATTACAAACATATATTTATGTGGAGTTAGTTGCCTGACTTGTTTTATAGCCCCGATACCAAAAGTAGCCAGTTTTTGTAATTGTATTCCACAGCTTCCCTAAATAGTAGTTAATCCAGGGTTGTATCAGAGTTTGATATTACAAACGTTTACTTATGTGGAATTAGATGCTTGACTTGCTTTATAGCCCTGATACCAAAAGCGGTCTTCTAACGATATTCATTTCAGGATACAATTTCTGTTTCAAGCGTAGAAAGACTAACCTAATCGCAATGTTTTTTAAATCAGCTCCTGTGTCGTTAGAAAGTCTGGTTTCAATACTTAGCTGTGTGCTGACTGATGAATCTCCTGTAGCAATCAGACAAGCATGTCTTGCACTTCAGGTACGTAGCGATTCCATTGTAATAGATTGACGAACACGTGATCAGAAGAAAATGCTTGTATTTTAAATTTGGGCCAATGAAAACTTGAAAACGTTTTTATTAGAAGGTTCTTTAAATAAAGCTTGTTTTTTTGTATTTTTGATCACTTTATCAAGAAGTGAAAAGTTCATTTGATTGTTTCTTGCAGTGTTGTTTGGATTGCCTATGTACAAGCATGTCTTATAAACCATGTCTGGATCTCATATCTACTCTATTGACCTTGAAAAGGAGTACTTATTGGCTGGTGAAGGTACAAACCTTTATTTTCTGTAAACTTGATTTTTGTGTTTTGGGTTGGTCATGTAGAGAGATGCAGTGATGATAGCGTGGTGAAGAAATGCAGATATAGTTGTTGAAGGGCAACAAAGAAAGGGTGCTTGGTACCAAGTTGTGTGCAGTGATTTCAGATCTCTGTGATCTCGATATGGAACAACAACAACAACAGTTTTATTTATTAAATTACTCTGATTACAATTGAAGTCAGCCCTCGCAGTTAGTCTAGGACTATTCGAGGCGAGGGCAATAAAGAAGGAGAAAACTAGTATAAAAATTTCAAAAAATTCACAGTTTTACAAGGAGAAAAAAAAAAGCAATAAGAGGAAGAGTACGTAATATTAGGAAATTATTAAATAAATATTAAAATAATTATGAAATGATGACAAAGGTGTTCCTCAGTATGAAGCCTTAAGCTCGTCAATAATCTGATCGATATTCCATTTCCACTATCAATTCTAAACGCTGCTAACGATGCTTCGAAATTATCTCGAGATATTTTCTCGTCTCACTGAACTCGGTACAAGCATTTTATCGCAATACTGAGTTTTCACACAGTCCCAGGAAACATAAGGCATTAGGGGTAGCGTCCATATTGGTTCCCAAAACAAATGAGGGCATGGTCAGAGTATACTAACATGGCCGCCATGACGTCATACGAAAACGCTCTGCAGGCAAAATATTCACCAAATTTGGTTATTACTCGGGCTACCTGTGGTAAGCCGAGTTTAGGTTTACCCTTTCAATTGGTGAATCCAAGACATTAAACTTTAGAACTTTCCTGCTAAACACAATTTTCTTTTGAAACTCGAAGTGGGGCTTTAAACATTTTTGTCGAATTATTTCTCTAGTTGAGCCGAAATGGACAACACCAAAAGAGAGCAATCCTTCTTTGGATATGTAGGTTTTCCGGGGGGAATTCTTGTCCTTCACAATAAACCAAATATTCTCTTGGCCTGCTAGTTCGGTGAATGAATCAACCCAATTTTAGTTTTTTTTAGATAGTGCCGCACATCTGTCAGCCCATAGATAAGCAATTAAGCTGTTTCCGTATGTACTGTCACAAGTACTGTCGCAGTGCCGCATTACGTTGGTATATACCTCGTTGCTAATGGCATCCTTATGATTTGAAGAATAACAAGATATCGGTCTAGTCTTAAATTGCTTCGCATTTTTATTTCATTTACTAAACATTTGGTTTCATGCGTATAAAGAAAACAAATACATTTCTAAATAGAAAATATCAAAAACACAATGACTGAAAAAAGCGTTTATGCGACCACAACAGTTAAGCATCGTCCTACTGCAATCATAGGTATAGCTAAAGTGACAAACATTAATAGTTACGATTGCTTCCCTTTGATTTAAAAAAATAATTTATTTGAAGCTAAATTTCGGATAAATGTTAATAACGAGCAAACAAATCAACAAATTGTTGTTGTTGGGAATAACACTGCCAATAATAACAAAATTTGGATCAAGTTTGTTAGGTAGAAAAAGTAACGAGGTTGTTTAGCTATTTTACACTAAGTGTTAATTAAGTTCTAAAATAACAGTTTCTTAGAGTTACACACAATGCATATATAATTGCGAAACCACTGCACGAAAATTAAGCTTCAGGAGTAATAATAATAAACCTCGATCCCAAGCTTGTGGTTGTTTAGAAATATCCAACAAGCACTACGCTTTTATTACACTTGATCTACGGAGTTGCTCCATTTGTACTTCATGTAAGGTTTTTGTGAAGAAGTGAAAGTTTTAGTCATAAAAAAAATTTGATGACATTAATGAATAATTTTTCTCTTTGACTTCTGAAAAGGCATCTCATAAAAAAAATTTTGCTTTAAAGTTGCTGCCAAACATTATGTTTTTACTTTCAGTGACTTTTCAGAATGTTACTGTTTTTCAAAAGTTAACTTTTTTCCTGAAAAAATTACACGAAGCAAAAGCAGTCTATTGTATTTCAAACCGAATTAAATGTCATGGAATAGAAAGGATTTAGTGAAAAAGCTTTTTAACAGTCCTTATCAAACATTACTCTCACGACAGTGATTACTGCAAAGGGAAACTTTATTATGCAATCTCCACCAGGGCCCTTCACTGTTGGGCCATTTCTTAGTACATCATCCAGGTTACACTTTCTCATATCCCCGCTGACTCTTGCGCCGACCAATAATATATGCAATGAGCACAATCAACACTAAGCCAGCCAGGGCACAGCCGACAGCAATGGGCACAATGTTATCTGGCTTGGAAGTTGGAGTTGGAGTGGTATCTCCGGGGCATTCTAGACCTGCATTGGAATAAAAAGGTTTTTATTCACCTATCAACAGAATCATAACAATTGCCAAATTAAGACGGATACGTTTTCACAACCACTACCGAAATCTGGCAACTAAATTTTTACAGCTGTAATCCTGACATTTCAAAGCCCTATATTGAAATATTTTCCGAAAAGAAAAAGTTCAGATTCCTTTAAGATTACGATACAGTATGTGATTTTTGTGTCTACTTGGTTGCGTAGCAACTATAGACACTATCCTTTAAGCTGTGTAAGTCCGTAATGCAACAATAGAACTGTAACGTTACGTCATCACGCTCGAAAATTTAGTTCCGAACAAATCAATATGTAATCGTTTCTTCCGTTATTTGTCATTTATAATTTTAATAATCAATAATTCTACTCTATTCTCCAAAATAGGTTTCAAATTAAGAAAATTTCCCACCAGAATATTGTGGCTCCACGTCGTCACATAAATGACGTCGGCGTCGAGTGAAAATTTTCTTAACCGTAAACTCCCTAATATTAGTCCTGGGAGGGACAGGTAAACTCCAGAAGTCAAGACTAGATAGCTTCTTCATTGTGACAAATAAAACAGTTTAAGCTAAAGAAAAATATTAGAATTATAACTAGTACTTTTTTGAACATATGTCATCAGCAAATTGAGTAGTGAACTAGACACAAAACAAGAATTCAAAAATAAATCTAGACAGTCAATGCAGTATGCACAAACATAACCGCTGGTCAGTAATGCATACCAATGCAACGACTTATTAGATTAAAAAGATTCTCTCTAAAGACAGAAAAGATCTCATTTTTACAATAACACACTTATCAGCAGTTAGTGCTCTTCAGTTACTCCATAAAACGTTACTTTCTTTCCTGGAGTCCGACCATATTTCGTTAGTCTTGATGGTCTATGACTTCTTATCTTTTGCGTGTTTTCATTCCTTTGAACTAGCTTCAAACATATTCATCTTCATTGGCCAGGAGAACAAGTTTCCGTAAACAGGTAAACATTGTGGATAGAGACACTATATACAAAACAACCACAAAAAGGAGACTGCAGGATTTTATTGTTTCACAAATGTTTAGGCAAATGAGAAAATCCCAGATATAATTTACTGCTACTCCTACGGCATATCTGAGAGTCAAAACGAATAACGTTCTTTATTAAAGACGACTATAAAAAAACTAAGCTTGAAACACTGTATATATATATATATATATAAAAGGTATTTATCTCAAAAAGCTTGTTTCGTGAGACATTTGTCTTACTCGTCAGGACACTTTAATGGGAAGGATACTCACAAACATCACTTCTTAAGCGTGGTTAATTACAATAGAATAATAGGCAGGAAACAAGCCAAGAAAAATCACAAAAATCTTCAACCATAACACCATAAAGACCAGTTACAGCTGCATGAACTACAAAGCAGATCATTGACTATCACAACAACGCTTATTAAAATTATCCGAGCATAACAACAACCGCACCAATAACACCGAAGGCAACAAGAAAACATGTAACTGCAGACAAAGAGATGCATGCCCGCTTAACGGAAACTGCCTCAAGTCATCAGTGATTTACCAAACCACAGTCACATGAAAGGACAATCTTACGTTCGACTAATCAAAAATAACTTCAAAACAGGACACAGAAACCACACTGCATCACTGACATTCACGCTTCAGAAACTCCACTGAACTCAGTAAAAATATTGGGAAATTAAAGGACACCAATATCGACTATTCTATCTCATGGCGCATTATATCAAACCCAACTCTTACAGCAGTGTAAACAAAAGATGCAATCTTTGTCTTAAAGAGAAGCTTATTAATATCTGCCACATCAATCTCTCATTATTAAACAAGCGCAACGAACTTGTGTCTTGCTGCCGCTACAGAAAGAAAGCACTGTTGCATAACAACTAACAGTAAAACTTAGGTCCCAGTTTCCTGCTTATTATTCTTTTATTGTAATTAGCCACGCTTAAGAAATGATGTTAGTGAATATTCTTCCCATTAAAGTCTCCTGACGAGTGAGTCATACATCTCACGAAACAGGATTCTCGATATGAAACTGTAGTTGCTTTTTTTCCTATTGTATACACTTGCAAGTGTGGTCTACCAAGTCGCAGTGACAACAACAGATAATAACAAAATACAAACGTACATATATAGGTGTTACTGCTAACGAGTTTCAGACACGGTACAGAAACCACGTAAAATCAATACGCAACTAAAAATACCAAAACGACACTGAATTTTCAAAACATGTTTGAAAGGTAAAAGCAGAAAATCTTCCGTTTGTGATCAAAATTTCAGATGGTCCTTGGTGAAAAAGATCCCAGTGGGATGTCACATATGCAGACTGTGTCTTGAAGAAAAACTCCTTATCATGAAAGGAAGTAAGGAAAATCTACTAAATAAACGATCTGAAACATTTTCTAAATGCCGTCACGTAATGTAACATCTTTAATTTCTCCTGTTTACTAAAGAAAACCCAAAAATCTTTCAGGCTTTAGGGTGATTCAAACCCGTGTATGAATGAATAAATGAATTTGTACTGTCAGTTGCCTGATGATCGTCTTGTGGCGGCAAACTCAGAGTAGCGACAGCTAAATTTTGCCTCTGTTTTTTCTTTACATATACTGATACATATACATATACATATATCATCATCATCATCATATTCGGTTTTACGTCCGTTTTACATGCTGGCATGCGTTGGACAGTTTTCAGAAAATTGACTTCCAAGCTAACCTATCTCTAGCTAGGTCTTTGCTAACTCTTCTTCCTCTCAAATCCATCTTTATCACTTCTTCCCATGTTTTCTTTGGCCTTCCTCTAACCAGCGGAGTCTCCTGTTCTGACTGATATATACAATTTAAGTGTGCAGTCGTAGAAGGCTGTTTCAGCCTTGTTAGGTCTCAAACATAGCATTAGCTACGGCTAGCTATTGTTCAGACTTTATTGGTTTGACGTCAATTACTAAGATAGTTCTCGTCAGTGTACTTACTTTAGATATGACGTCATAAACTGCAAGTTATCCACGATGACGTGTTCGATGTCGTACACGTAAGCAGCGTGCGTCATTGTCTGAAACGTAATTCACAGAAGTAGGTTTCTATGGTTTAAACAAACATAAAAGGTTTCGCACAACTCAAAACAAAAGAGGTCTTGGTGGAGGCCAGAGACAAACTTAAATGGAGGAAAAATACAAAGACTTCCTCCTAAGCCATAAGCTGCCATTTGCCTACTTTCTTTTGTACATGACTCGCCTATGACTCGTCGATGAGTATAAGCCAAATAGTACATAGTATTTAATAAGATTTCAGTTACATAAACTTAGTACATAATTAAAATCTTATCATATAAACTGCAATATGTAACTGTAAGTACAAACAATATCTGATTTTGTTTTACGTTACCGCTTTACATTACCACCTCTTGACTTAATGAATTTAAAGTAGGGTGCACGATTGCTAGTCTAACCCCATAGGGTTGTAATTCCTGTACCCTCCACCTTTTTTTTTTCACTTTTCTTATATTTGCTTTTCTTATGTAATTATGAATATGTGGTAAATAAAAACCGTTGAACCGTTAGGATGTGTACGAGCTTATGAAAGTATATTAAATGCGTTCGGTGTATGTATATAGAATGAAAGAAGAGAAAACAATTTTTAAGCCCTTGGCTGGAATCGAACCCCACATCTTCGGTTTACTATTCCGACGTGTTAACCACTACACTACAAGGACTAACAATGCTGGAAACTCAGCC
>JANCMA020023387.1:0-16982 GCA_024336925.2 Zoanthus solanderi
CTAGGGCTGTAGCGTAATGCGAATTTTAGACCCTATAACCGTAAGTCGCCGGTACTACTGGGACAGCGTTTTGGGAAGATACGTGTAGCGCATGTTCCATTTGTAATCTGCTTGTGGCTTTGACCAATTGCAGACCGCGAGCTTTGACAGCCTAGACCTTTTTGGACCACATTGGCATTTTTTTCGAAAATTTGAAGCGCTAGCGGAAAGTGGCAGTCATAAACAGAAGATTGTTGCTACAATGTCAATTCTTACTTCTTCCTAACTTTGTTATCAAAAGAATTTTCAAGTTTTTCTTGCACGTTCTTTGCTGCGTCCGCCATGTTTCGAAACACAACATGACAAATGTACTTTTTATTGACGATTCTATCCACGTGACCTATTCAAAACAATTGAGCGTTCCTGGGATGTCCCCAATCACCTCAGTAAAGTGTTTCAATTATATTATTGCTTATCAGATCTTAAATCAACTACCGTAAAACCTGGAAAAGTTGAACTTAGTTCAACTTTTCCGGTAGCTGGGACAATGTGTCGCCAATCACCCCAGGTACCGGAAAAGAATGTTTCCATAAAACTTGCCTCACCCGCGGAAATATCCCAGGTAATGCTCCAGTACTACCTCCGGTTAAGTGTACGGTATTTACGGTTATATAGAAACCAGGCTTTAAGTAAAAGTATTAACAGTTAAGTGTGTTGCGTCAACTAATTACTTTTGCCATGTTGGTCGAAGAAGAAGCGAAGGTTGCCCGTTGAAATAAACTTAATCGAAACACTGTTTACCAAAATTAATAAGGATGAGAGCCAGAGAAAAATATTTTTTAAACTTCTTTTCTTCTTAAGGAATCAGACGTTCATTTTCTCCCAGCGCGCTGATCAGTATTTTATGACTGGTTTCAGGTTATGGCACTAATAAGAATTACTGTAAATTTTCGATCGCAACCTTTAAAATTGTAAAGAACTTTTAGTCTCTTTTAAGTGTGGGAATCTATTTTTTTTTTTTCAGTATATTTGAATAAATATATAGGAATTAGTCTAATTCGTATCTCCGAGTTTCCATGCAATGGCCGATTATATAAAAACGTTCACTACTGAAGAATTTACGGTGGCCCACAAATGCAAAACAAAAATATTAATATTACATTATAAAAACATATTTGTCAATACAAAAATAATTATTTTAGTACAAAAAAAAGTCAATACAACTGATAATATTTATTTCAATACAAAAGATTTTATTTCAATAGAAAAAAAAGTGTTTCAAAAGTGGTGGATTTGAGTAACTGAGCGTGAATACTGAATACAGATAGCCTAAGGGAAGCGATCACTTTATACAATTCCATTCGAAATTACAAATACGAAATGATGTTACGTTTCCTTGAAAGGTTTTATTATATCAGATAATCAATGAAATCTTTTCTAATTTGCTTTGATGAAGCAAGCGTTACGCGTGAAGTACAACACGAACTTTCTCAGATCGTTCTTACATCGGACCCGGAAAGCTAAGCAGTAAGAAAAGCGACTGGCAGACCATGCAAGTTAAATTTGTGTGAGAGTTTTGAAGGGATTAAGAATTTAACGATTGGGAAAAGAAATTTATTTTAAATCGAAAATTTGTTCTGCAAATAGCAAAAATATAAATCCCTCATCTGGATTGTGTGCTTTGTTGTTTGTTGCAGTGCATTCTAGCATTTGGAGACAATTTGAAATAAAGGTTTTAGGGTTGGGGCTTTTTTCAGTCCAGTAAAAAATATTCTAGTGGGTAGGGATAAAACACGGATACGATGGCGGACAGCGGATGGTAAACTGCGAATGAGTCATAAAACGCGGTTGGGAAGAACAATGAGACGATAAACAAAAATGTTAATTCCCAGCAAGTGTACATGATAAACATCATTCATATAGCTCTGATGATCAAGTATGCATTAAAAATCGCCTACTAGCATTTCAACTGCTCCAACTTTGCAATCATTAATAATATTATTGTTACTATAGCTCAAGAATTTCGTTTTCAAATGCGAATTTAAAGATCCATTGTTGTCAATATTAAGTTGGCATAGCAAGTTTAGAAAAGATTCAGTGCTACTTCACTTCAACTAAACCGGCAATCGGTGGGTGTTTGACAGCGTGCATTTAGAATAAGGCCTGACTATTTTTATCCTATACAACTTTTGGCTAGTGTCTATAGTATGCCAAACCAGGATGAGTTTTAATTAAGCTGAGCAAAATGTCGCTCCAACTTTTGACCAAAACAAATTTAATCAAAATATTGTATGCGGTCGCAAAATCTCAATCGAGTAAAATGTCTGAAAGTTTCAGTTTCAAATGAAAATATTTATCGCAAGTTCAGCCCTGCAGTTTTTTTCCTAAAACATTCAGTGCTTTCTTATTCCATCAATTACCGCGTATAACAGCATCCTTGAGCCAACTAAGAAGAAAAGGCGAATTTTTCCCCGTCGTTCATATATTTTTGTGTACACTTAATACAGCTAAACTGGCTAAATTACATTTTTTTTCTTTTAACAATGAAAGCGAAATTTGAAACAAATATACAATATAAAGTTTAAAAACCGTCCTCTCAGTGTTCAAAATCATCAATGAAATTAGTTTCAAGTCGAGTCGGCAGTTTTCTTTGTTACAAAAAACATTCTCTCCAAGCAGCTGCCATCATTTTTCGGTCTCAAACTGGAATTTCCATCCGCTAACAAAACATCAGTTAATGGCAATTGAAATACTAGGCAAAAAACGTCCCGGCAAGCATACGCGTTAGAACAATTCAACTTCTATAAAATTCATTGCTAACATTTTGTTTTGCTACATCGAAACATCATCAAAGCTCTATTAATGATGTTTGTCAGATACACTTGCTGGCCATCTATATTCGTGTTAGTTGTTTTGTTAAATTGTTTTTTTCAGTCCGCGTTTTAGCTCCTCATTCACCGCTTCCCATCCTCGTTTTATCCCCGAATCCCCCGTTTTCCATCCGCCTTCCGCCATCCGTATCCACGTTTTATTCCTACACAATATTAAAGACCCATTTTCATGATCACGCGAGGCAAAATAAACTCCATAGTGACATCCAATCGCCATAATTACATGTCAGTGCATCGATAGATGAATACTCTAGTTACACTTTTTTTTGTTAAGAACCAGTAAAATTTTGCTGATGTTCTTATTTTTTTTTAGCAATTTGAGGTTCAAAATGTTTTTACTTTGTTCTTAACTGCAATATATTTTTACTAGATAAAAATCAACTATGACGCCCTTAAGTGCTCTTGTACGCTCTGTTTTTTTTTTTTTTTTTTTAATTTGAGGCAGACAGTATCTTACGTATTTTTTTATGAGAAGATAGTGCAAGTCGTGTATGAAGATATTTTAGTGGTATGAGTAGCTGTTATCATGAGCAAACCAAAGGTGGTTTTTTTTTTTAACACTTTCATCAGTTCAGCCTCAGACCGATTGCTCTTACTTTGTTCTTATTTTTCAGTCGATTTGAGCCTCGCTGTTCTTATTAATTTTGTTATTATTAAAAAATAAAGTGTAATGCTTTGGGCTTTGTTGTTGATGCCAAAGTTTGGCAAATCGCCAGGATGTGGGCTGGCCGAACTTGGTGATAACAACGCCATGGTCGTGGATTTATATCGTAATTTGCAATGCAGTATCTACATTTTGAACAATAGCTTGACTGCTTTGTCACATTTTGCTGCAGTTATGTCAAAGTTTCGAAGACAAAGTCGACATTTTCTTAAATGACTTATAGTTCGGGAACACATGCATCTTTTATATTGAAATAAACATTCTATTGCAATATTTAAAAATATTAAAACAAACAGTTTTGTATTGACATTTATTTTTTGTACTGGAATATTTTTAATATGTGGGCTACCGGATACACCCACGGTCCTTTAACACTTTTGTGATTGTATATAAGATTAAGAGGTTTTTCCACATGCACATTTACAAAATTAATTGATATCTTCTCAAAAAAAATAGAGTAGATTACCTCCTGAACTAAGAGACATGCGACATTTATTATTAGTAAGCCATACAAACTAGTCCGAATGCTGTTAAATGAAAAGAACAAAAATAAATTTAAACTGAAAAACTTAAAGATAGTTTTATTGAAAGGGCGTTGTCACATTTCTGTTGTAGTAATGTTTCGTTCTCTTTCTAACCTCTTTCATTCACCGCTGGACAAACTTATAATAAAATGGAAACCATAAATAAATTAAATTGAATTAAAAATGGAAGTCTTAGATTGAACATTAAAGCTAGATGATGATCCTTCTTGGCTACTGTACTTTCATTTTCTGTTTCAGTGCAATTTAATGCTGAACTTGAAGGGTTATTTATACTTTAAAATATATTTTTAATTTATCTTTGTTATTTTGTTGCTAAGAGTGTGTACTTTCAATTTATTGTTATAACAAAGTTCTCTCGGATTTTCCGAAAGAACTAGTTGTAAGATATCTCTAGAATAAACACTTTGTAAAGAATGACTGTTTTGATAAGTTTTGCAACTGGTTTAAAAATTAAGAAATTTTGTCAATTGGTTTTCGTCAACTTGAGTGACCAGTACAAGTAGCCCAGTTAACGCTGTCACGGCTGAATTACTTCAAAACAAAATGCGTGCAGATTGTTTCAAAGGACCTCTTATAAGCACAGTGTCCGGAAATCCTAAGCAAACACACACTTATGTTATGGTTGTTTTTTCGCCAAAAGTAACAAAATTGCCGTTAAAAGGATGTTGAAATATTTGGTTTAAAATGTTATTTTTATGTTTATACACTGGGAGTTCTCTCTTGGACAACAATAATGTTCAGCAATTTTTGACCACCGAAGTATTGTCGTGACTCTTATAGCGGCACAAAGATTAAACTTAAAGATGAGTAAATTGCAACAGCTTTCTCAACCACCAGAAAACAGCATTGAAATATTTCCTTATCAGCCATGAAAAGTTATTTCTTCCGGCGTCTTTCAATCATGCTATTAGGGTTTTGGCAAAGTTTAGTTGCTCAAAACAATCTTTTGAAATTGATTTCACACACTTCCTATTTGTATTTCAATACAACTTCTAGAATATTCACTCAACGCATAATAGGAAATTACTTAGAAAAACACCTTCAGCAACAATGAAAGAAAAACCCTCGGAAAACAAACTGTCGGATAATTCAGAATGAACGATGAGGCGAATGTGTTGGTCTCTTTAAGTACCCACGGCCATGCACAAGTTGTAAAATTTCTATAGTATTCAAAAGAAGATGGAAGTCAATAGAGTAGAAGCGGTGAAATGCAGACTAACTGACTTCGCCAATGACGGATCGAATTGATAGTTACATCACACCGGAGTTCGTGATAAATCTAGCACCGTGAATCTACACAATTTGCATATAAACAGCTAAATAAACAACTTAAGTATTCTAGTGTGTTCGGGTTTTTAGCAGTAACTTCTCAAGGCTAAACATTTTGTTGAGGACATTTTTTCAGCCCATTCGATTTAATTTTAAATTCGACAACAACCTGACGTTAAGTCAAATCGACACTATAATGAACTATAACGAGAAACCTTTTCGATGATACATAAAATGTCTTTGTTTAAATGCAAATCAAAAGACCAGGCCTAATTAAGGCCTGCACTTGGAGAAAAAAGATTTTGTCAGAAAACACGTTTTTAGTTGTCACCCGTTCAAAACAGGAGTTTACTTGTGGGTCAAAATCATGCGTGGCCTTATAATTACCCACCTTAACTCTTTGTATTCTAAATAAAAGAGTCAAGCATTTTGCATAATAAAAATAACAAGATTTCCGCCGAGTGCTTCATAAACAAAACGGCCCCGCTTGACTCGGAAATAGTTTGAACACAATATGCATCGCTGCAGCTAAAGGTATAAAGAGTCGAGGTGGTGAGCTGTAGTCTGTAGTGGTGCTTCAACTGCCAGTGAGATAAAATCATTCTGCCGTCACTTAAAGCTGAAAGCAGTCGCCGAGAAGAAAAACAGCGTCAAAAATGTACAGAGAATAACTGATATAGTGAACAATGTTGTAAGCATTGAATGCAGTTCCGTGAGTATTTCAACTAAACCACAGCGGTACTACTTAAGAAGAAAGTCGAACCAAAGCCAAAAAAGTTATGTGGATAATTTTACGCTTACTCGCCCTAAGCTGTTTTACCTTTGCGTTGCCGTCGCTTGATCAACGCAACGGTGAGAAGGGAGGAAAAACCAATAGTTTAACTCGAAGCATTGTGAAAAATCAGCTAAAGGCAAACTTTGATATACTGCTAAAAAGAAATTTTACAATTCCTCTCGGTAGGGTAAACGTAACAGATATCAGAAATGTGACGGATGAACCTTTTCTAAACAACTTGGATACAATAAACGAAAAGGAAAGTGAGATTTTGTGGGGTTTAGACTACGAGACTTTATACAGTAGTGGAAACCGTTCACTCACGATTGTCGGCTTTGAATACGTGCCGAACAAACGCAATTCTTCTTTATCAACCAAGCCACGCGAAACTGTCACAATAGAAGAACTGCCAGAACCGCTATGGGATGAAGGTCTAGCATTTGCGGCAGCATACCAAACCAAAACTCCTGACAGCATACAAAGTTATATATTTCATAATGACGACCGAATTTACGTTCCGTTTGAAGACAAAGCCCAAAAGTTTCCATTCTCAGCTGTTGTGAAAATTTCTACAGGCTGCTCCGGCACACTTATCTCAACAAAACACGTTTTAACTGCAGCACATTGTGTTCACGACGGAAAAAAGTATCTTTCTCCGATTCGCTCCCTACGTGTTGGGTTTTTGCTTAAAACTGGCAAAATGAAGTGGCTTAGAGTAAAGGAAGTAACAATACCCAGAGGTTGGTCAAACAGTAATTATGTAATTTATGATTACGCGGTGTTAAAACTCAAGAAACGCTTTCGATCTCAATTCATGACTCTTGGAGTCTTAATGAATAGAACTGGAAAAACTAAAATCAATTTTGCTGGTTTTCCAGCAGATAAATTAGGCAATGGCAATAATATGTGGTACTCATATTGTTCGGCAAGATTATCACCACAACTGATTCTTAGCAAATGCGATGCAGCCGGCGGGAATTCGGGATCTGGAGTTTTCGTAAGAAAAAGAAAAGACGGCAGAGTTACTCGTGCTCTCATTGGCGTTTTTTTAGGTTATGGTGTAGTCCAGAGGAAAAAAGGGGGGAAAAAACGAATTCGAAGTATTGCCACAAAAATTACTCGCTTAAAAGCCCAACAAATTTGTGCGTGGATGAAAATGCGGCCAACCTGTTTTAAAACATACACCCTTCGGCCTTAAAATTTATATCCATGTGATAATATATGTATTACGTTGTTAAACCCGCAAACTATTTGAGTTTCGAATACATATTGCATGTTATATTTAATGTAAAAACCAGCTAACATATTTATTAAGTCGCTGGTGCACAGCTTAGAACATCGTTATGTTTCGGTAGCTTTTACTGAGATTGTCAATCTGAATCATATATTAAGCAATGCATATTTCTTCTTGAAAATGTACATTTGACCTCCAAACATATATATTCCACAATTTGTATATATAATATATTTGTTGTTAAAGATGTATCTTAATAAAAACAAGTTAAAAAACTTGTTGAACCATTCATCTGTCTTTGATTTTCCTGATTTGACTTGTGTTGTGAGTTAAAATATTTCTGTGTACAGTTTTCATAGGAATGGAAACTCAAAACTTATTCAAACCTTAGGTTTTATCCAAGCCAAAAAAAAGATTTCAATTTTTTTAATTTGACCTCTAAACAAATTCATGGAAATAATTGGTTTCAAGGTTTTCAAGATGATTAAGATAATTGTAACTCATCTCATGCCACAGTTTATAATTAGGCAATTTCATGACAGGAAAATCGTTCGAGAGGAGCATTACAAAGAATTTCGAACTATGCGGTGGAATTTAAACTAAGCGACTTTTTCCTTCCTGCCATATGCTTGCACTTTAAGTTAAAGTGAGCAAAACCTTTCAAACCAGGAAAAGATTTGTATTCCCCAGCTTCGATCGATTTACAAAACGTAACTTATGAAAAGTCATATAGTATTTCTTAACGATGTATCGGGCTCTTCTCAAGTTTGGTCGTGTGAAAGCTTTTCATTCTTATGTATAGGGAGTCGATCAAGCCTTCAAAACACAGCTTGATTAACTTTAGTGTTGTATATATGTTGACAACATCATGAATAGTGTAAATTTGAATTGACCAGTACAATTTACAGTTTTAAATAAATGAGTCCCCTTGCTGGCAGTAAAACAATAAAGCTTGTCAGATAGCTGACATTCCTTTCTTTGGATGTAAGGCAAATGTAAGACAAATGTACGTATTCGCAACACTAATGATTGTGGTTGCAAAAAGTTAGGCTTTTAATCCCCGACCACACTGTTTGCGATCACTAATAATTTAAAGAAATACCATTTATCTTTCTTAACCATCTGTGGAAGCCCCAATTCATTGCTGTTACGCAATGAACTAGCGGCATTAGGAAGAATGTCAGTACAGCAATGAAACCTCTTAACTCGAAGGACATGCATATGCTAATTTCAAAGAGAAAAAATCGTACTGACACAGAAAGATTTCGTTAAGTTTAAACATAGATATCAAAGATGTGTGATTGATTAAAACAGTTTTCTAAATAGCTATAGCGGAAACGGACCAAACGAATGGTCTTTTAGTTGATGAGAATTTTTCATGCGAATCCGACAATGAAGTGCGTGAAAACTATCATTCTGATCTAGTTATGTATATTTCATGCCATTCTGTGTATATTTTATGTACGCGTGGCCCAATAACGCGTATATTGGGTAGCGACACGTGTGTAAGTGTGCGGAACTTAAAAAAACCGCAAAGCGGTACAGATTCCTTTTTCTAAAACATTTTACATAATTTTGATGCGAGTGTTGTATTGAAACAGGAAAATAAACTTGGGTCAATTAAGAAAGACGCAACCTTGCTCTTTTGATGGACAACCGATCGCTTTAATGTTTCTGCTTCCCGCAACCTTAATCTCGAAATTCATTGCGAGAAGTGTTCTTCCAAAAGTACCCAAAGTTACCTGGGTGTTAAACGGAATGACAGCCCCCTTTTTGCCATAATTCTAAATTTTGAAGCACGTTCACAAAATAAAATGCGCATACCTTTTTTTTTTCGACTCTTGATATTTTTTTTGTGCTTCAATTTAGTATTAGGGCAAAAAGAAGGCTTTAGCTGTCATACAGTCTATCTACCTGGGTGTAAGTGATCTTTGAAAGGTCAACACGTGCAAGGGGCGATGTGTTTACGTGATGCCTGTAATAAGATAAGCACAGCACGAGCGGTGCCCGTGCCGGGATTTTACTGTGATTTGGAAGGAGAGATAAAAATGAACAAGAATTCGCATTGAGTTAAAACTCCTAAGATCGAAATCTTCTCAGGTTATGCGTGATCAGACAGTACTTAGAAATAGTAGAAATGTTTACACTTTTTTCCCCTTCCTTCCCTAATTGATCACAAACTCCAGCACGCGCAACTGCATTGTTCGACATTACAAAGTACAAAGCAACCAGCTTACAAAAGCACACACTGTAATTATCTATGGCGCGTTTTTCTTGTCAAAATTCAATACTTTATTTAGTTAACGTCAGTTGCAAAGTAAATGGTTGCCCATTCTCCTAGTCAGAAGATATTGTTTAATCACTCGATGAATCAGATCTTGGTGTGAAACGGTCGAATTTGCATAGAGAGAAAAACCGAAGTACCTGGAGAAAAAACCCCGGAGTTAGATTGAGATCGGCAAATCTCAGCCCACTTGCGCAGTACAGGACTCGATCCCAGGTGCTAGAGATGGGAGGCGCAGCGGATGACCACTACGCCAACCTAACTTCGGATCAATCACGCGTCCTGGGAAACAAATCTTGATTTCTCTCGTCAAGCTTCACTTTTAATAAAAGTTTTAACAGTGTTGTTTAAGTTTTAACAAAGTTTGATTGATACAACACCACAAATCATTCGGGTCCGATTTCTAAAACGGACCCGAGTTTCCTTGGACCCGACATTTGTCGGAGGGAGTTTCTAAAATCGAAACCTATTTGTTATCAGTCCCAAGTTTTGTCGGACCCGAAATTTCGGCCTTTTTTTCCCCCCTATTTTTTAAAATTTTTATTGGGTTTGATACTATACAAAACACAAAACTGAAAAGATACTATCAATGAGGAAAAAAAAAAGGGGCAGATGCGAACGGGACTCGGGGTCCCATGCGGGGCACTACCCTGTATTAATAGTACATAATGATAAATATACGAATGAATAAAAAAATTAGAACAGCTAGCGATGGCAGGGGCAGGTTCTTATCATGGTTCAAGTGCAGGTAAAATTAATATCAAAAGAGGTCCTTAGTAGGTTAATAAGATGAGAGAAAACAAAGTTCTTGAAGGAGTCCGGGGTTGAGAAATTTGAAGGCGGCGAAAGATTATAGGGAGTCTATTACAGGGGGTCTGGCTTTCCGTAAACCGCCACAGTTTTTCGCTTTACACCGTAATCCGCCGCCAAGGCTGAAGTTGTATTCCGCTCATAAAGTTGGACTCAACTACAAACCGTGAGCAAAAAACGCTATTTTCCTTCACCGCACGATGAAATCGTAACCGCCAACCGCTCAGAAAAGGAGCGTTTTTCCGTAAACCGACAGATAAAAAAGGGTCTAACCGCCAAACCGCCTGACTATAATAGACCCCTTGTACTTGATGATTGTCACCATATCCACAAACATTACTTTTTTATGATTACTCATTTTCTGTGGAAATCTGATCACGTTTGTTAGTAATGCCGTGGTGATAAGGCCTTTAAAGGCAGAAACAGCTGTCCTTGGCTGCTAACATGCAGGCTCACAATTGTTTATGGTAGATTAAAGGGGTAATGGACGTTACCAACGTGACCTCAATGCCTCTTTTAGTACCTTTAAGTTAGCTAATAGCGCGTATGTGTTTTCTATACTTGATGTTTATCATGATAGCCACATCGGACGAGCATTTTGCTTTCACTGCCGGATTTCATACCGAGAGAGCCTGGGTACAAGTCGCTTAATTCTTATAATTACGAAATATGACTAATATAAAAAGAAAGACCACACTGCAAATAGCAAAATCCCAAAGTTTGGTGTTAAACGGACCAACAGTTAACAATTTATAGATGTTTTAAAACACAAGAATTTCCAAAGAAATGTATAGCTTCCGGACACGCGCAAAATTGTCCGTAACTCACACGTTTTCTTAGAAATTGTTGTATTTTAAAACAGCTATAAATCGTTAACTATTGATCCGTTTAACACCAAACTTAGGGATTTTGATATTTACAGTGTGGTCTTTCTTCTTATATTAGTCATATTTCGTAATTCTAAGAATCTAAGGGATTGTACCCAGGCTCTCTCGGTATGAAATCCGGCAATTATTAAGATTCCACAAATCCTGACTCTTTTGACTTCTCCTTCTTACACACATACAACTGAGGCGAAAACCAAGATGCAAGAAAAGATTACATTGATTTGTACCGCGGTTTAGGCAACTGTATCATGAAAAATCTTTGTGGAAATATAAACAATTTGAGTAATTGAAAAAAAGAAACCTATGAAAACTTTCAGGCATCAACGAGATTTGATCTTTGCCTAGCGGTGCAGCGCTCTAACCAGCTCAACTATGAAGCCACAACTGGGAGAACAGGTCATTTTTAGTGGGTCGACCAATGCCACTCAAAGAAGTACAATTTTTGTGATTGAGTCGTATGTACAGCACTGTAAGCAATGAAGTTAAGAATGATTTTAGCAGTTATAGTTGTAGCTGAGGTAATTGCGAGAGAGAAGCTTACAGTAATCCCTTTAGCGACAGGCCCGTATGCAGGAATTTTATTAGGTGGGTGCGAACAAAATTGTTTGGGACCAAATGCTCCCCCCCCCCCTCCCTGCCCCAGACACGACGTCATTCTATCACAACTTTCACATTTTCAGAACAGCATAAAAAATAATAAAGTTTTTTTGTAAAGATAACTTTGGGCTTGCAGTATTTTGCTGGGCTGATATATTAGATTTTATTTTAATTTATTATTGAGACTGTTTTACAAGTAAATAAAAGTGCTTCTAAATATGTTTTGATAATCATTTTCCATCCTAGACTTTATTTTTTTATTCATTACTTTTATAAATGAGTGAACTCTGTGGACCTTTACGGTCGTTGGGGGGAGGGGGGGTGCATGCACACTCCGTGCACCCCCCTGCCTGCGGGCCTCAGTGATGAACTAAATGCAAGACATTTATAACCGCAAAGATCCTTCACAACGTCTTTGCTAGTATTACCATATAAGAAAGCCATATTTTAAAAATATGATAAGAAAGAGAACTGAGATTAAAGGGTTTTTTCCTCCATGTTTCAAGCACTATTTACCTGGTACAACCCGTTCACATCCAATCCCACAGTAATAGCTAGAAGGTCTGCTGAGGTTGTGTCAGTGTTGTGTACAGCAAGGTCCAGGAACAATTTTTCTGGTGAAAACCTGCAACAAAAAAAATCCTTTCTCATAAACATGTTTACTTGGTGTAATCAAGCCTATAGAGCATGTCTACATAAAGCCAGATCGAACAATCCTACAAATTATGTTCCGCGGATAATGGTTTGTGAGGATTTATTCTGAAAGCTCTTAGGGCAGATGCTGTTTTTAAGAATGCGAGTTTAAAACCAGTTTAAACCACTGTGTTGCGTCCTACAGAAAGACACTTTACCCAACTTGTCCCTCAATAGTTGGACGTTTGAACCCAAGTCAGACCACTGTATTTGTATTGTGTCCTTCAAGACAATAACGGTCCAACTTCTTCCGTTGGTCGTGAGTTTAGGCCCCAGGCCCCAGGCAGACCACTAAATTGTGTCCTTGAGAATGACACATTACAGTCCAACTTGTTCCTAAGGTGGTGAGTTTGGATTCCAGCCAGACAAATGTGTTGTGTCCTTAACAAAAACACTGTAAACAACATGTTCGTAAACTTTGGAGTCTGAACCTAAGTCAGGACATTATGCTGTGTACTTGAGAAAGACTCATTACAGTCCAACTGGTTCCTAAGCTGGTGAGTTTGGATTACAGCCAGATAACTGTGTTGTGTCCTGGACAAAAACACTTTACACAACATTTTCTTAAGATCTGGAGTCTGAACCTAAGTCGGGACAATGTGTTGTGCACTCGAGAAAGACACTTACACACTATGTTCGTAAGATTTGGAGTATGAACCTAAATCAGGACATTGTGCTGTGCACTCGAGAAAGACACATTACAGTCCTAGTTGTTCCTAAGCTGGTGAGTTTGGATTCAGGCGAGACAACTGTGCTGTGTCCTTGAGAAAGACACTTTACACATCGTGTTCGTCAGATTTGGAGTCTGAACCTAAGTCAGGCCATTGTGCTGTGTACTTTTGAAAGACACTTTACAGTCCACCTTTTTCTTAGGTTCCAAAGGTAATGAGTCACTAGCCTAAGTTAAAACACCAGCGCATTGTACCCTTGAACAAAACAATTTATGCGCAATTTTTAAATAATATATCTTACATTTCAAGTTTTAATGTATTTATGGATTGGAAATTATCTAATTTTCTACTCTTCCTATGAGAGTAGAAGGTATTAAATTGAAAATCTTAACCGATTCAAGTTTACCTTGGTCTGCACTCATATACTGCAACTGTTGTAACAATAACACAACCGTCAACTGCGCATACTCCACCAGACCTCTCTGCTGACTTAAGCGATGCAGCCTTACTGCTTTCATTTGTGTGACTGACAACTGAGTCAAACGATTTACTGAACTTGTAGACGCCCACAATATCTTCATTAGGAGGCAAAAAAAACATCTGTATAACACTAGACTCCAGTGGACGCTGTGGGGAAGACCATTTTAAGATTAAAGTATTTTACACATTTCAAATATACGAATATCGTTTTAATTCTATACATGTTTCTTCATTTTCACAATGTCACCTTCAGTAGAATGTGAAAAACCATCACAATTTCAAATATATAAAACCTCAAATGATTGACTTGCCATAAGTTCAATTATTATTTTTAAGCATGTAGCTGTCAATCATTTTAGGTTTTATATATTTGAAATTGTAACGGTTTTTCACATTCTATTGAAGATGACATTGTGAAAATGTTGAAACATGTATAGAATTTAAACTATATTCGTATATTTAAAATGTATACTTTCTTTGGTGTTTCTACGACCTTAAAGTTATATTATTTTAACACATTATTAAAACTATATTATTAGGATAGTAATAGAAATAACAATATATTTGATTTTATTGTTAGTAGTAATTCATGTTATTAAGAGATGCTTGTTATTTCGTTAGATTCTTCAATCCTAGAGACCCTGTCAATATCAATATGAGAAAAGCTTTCCTAGAGTATGATACAAGCTTGTAAGTATATCAATGATGTCTTTACTTGCAATTATAAAAGCGGTGAAGGAATTAATTCTTAGGTGCATGGAGACACCAATGTTATATGATAGTGTTTTTAAGAGAAGATGAAATTCGCTTCTAAGCTAGCAAATAAATCCTGTTTATGTTTCTATTTGTAACTTTTTTTTATTAAATTGACCATTTTCATTGTTATTCTATTAGAACTATGAACATTTCTGTTTTTTGTTGTTTGTAGAAGTGGTGCTATATCGCCAAAGGACCTTAACTCAGCATGTGAAAAGCTGCATTTAAATTTTTCTTCCGAAAAATTTCAGCAACTCTTAAACTGGTAATAACTTTTACAAACGTGCTTAAATAGCTTCTGTAGAAATATAATTTGTAAAAAGGTTAAAAATTATGCAGAATTTTTTTAAAGTTTGCTGTTTTGTATGAACGAATCTCCTCATTTTCCTCAATTATTTCCTTTATAGCGTTTTTACATATTTTTAAGTAACTGTTTAGTTTAGATTTTTTAAACTACTTTTATTAATAAAGACTTTTTAAAACAAGTACATAGAAAAATGAGCGCTGAAAACTGTACGTTTCGACCACTTCTTGTAGTCATTCTCAACAGTAAAATGCAAATAACTTAATATATGAAAACGATCTTTAAACTTAACAAATGTTATAAATAGATATCCTTATTGGGAAGAGCTTAGCTTTATGAAGTTTGATTGGATGTTAAGTGATGGATTTTTACACTTAATGTACAACATTTCATAAATCAAACAATCCAATTTGGTCGTGCAGCGCTTGAAGATTTTAAAATGTTTGGAAAGGTCTTTTGTGTCCAAATTATGTCCGTTCACGTGTCTTCCGATGTTTGTTCTTCTGTGCTCGTCAATCCGTTGGTTCAATTGCCTCCGTGTAAAGCCAAATAGCTTGCATCGCACAAGCCATATTCAAATCTGTATACTACAGGCTGTTGATTTCTTTGATTCTTAGGTTACTAACCCAGCGACCGATCACCTGCTCTACAGCTCAAAGGTGGGAGGACTAACTATCCATTAACACTGACTCACCCGGAATTATTCTTTGGTAACTGACCCAGTGATCGATCACGTGCTCTGCAGCTCAAAGGTGTGACTACTAACCATCCATTAACACTGGCTCACCCGGTAATATTTTTTGGTAACCAACCTAGTGATCGATCACGTGCTCTGCAGCTCAGAGGTGGGAGTACTAACCATCCATTAACACTGGCTCACCCGTTAATATTATTTGGTAACCAATCTAGTGATCGATCACGTGCTCTGCAGCTCAAAGGTGGAAGTACTAACCATCCATTAACACTGGCTCACCCGTTAATATTCTTTGGTAACTAACCCAGCGATCGATCACGTGCTCTGCAGCTCAGAGGTGGGAGTACTAACCATCCATTAACACTGGCTCACCCGTTAATATAAGTTGGAGTACTAACTGCTCAGTTAACAATTTCTATTTAATTCGTTTCATAGTTTAAGGTTGTGCATGATTTTTTTGTGTATCATTTGTCTCTATATTTTTTCAAGTTGTGGTAAAGGCAAGGATGGAATGATCAACTATCACGATTTCATTAGAGTTGTGACTCAAGATTCTGCCCTAACGCGAGGAATATCTCCCCCAAAAGCCTCTGTGATGAAAGAAGATTACAATTCGCCTAAACAGAGAAAGTAAGGTGTAACTGTTGTATAAAATCTGAAGAGGTTTAATGTATAATTTGTATGTAGAAGAGAAACCTTTTAACTACCCCCTTTTAATAGAATAACAATAGTTCTTCAATATATTCTTTTACTTCTATTAATTGAATCGTCCCTTATAAGTACAATTATAAGTACCACATACCTGCTAGTAGCTAACTTGAAGCCATAAAATGGGCGATGTATAAGGCCACGTCTCGTTTGTAGCGGGCATTATTCATTAAATCGATTAAAAAAACAGTGAGCCTGAATGTTGGTAGCCTTGAAAAGCTGTTTTGGATTTTTTTGGCCTTATCAGCTATGCTAACGAACAGCCTTCGGTTTCCAAGAAGATATATAATAGTAATAAAGAAAGGTTAGTGTAATGCTTTATGGAAAGTTTATTCTCAGTTACAACACTATAGATATGCTACAAAAAAGAATCTCTACGAGGTGAGCGTTAGAACAAATACAGGAAAACAAACTCTAGCTTCAACATCATCTCGTGTCTGGCAAACGCTCCCTACAGAATTAAAAAATCTCAAAACGACTTCCCTTAGTGAAAAAATTAAACAGTACCTACTACTTTGGCAAATTGGTTCCTGATACATACAAATTTGAAATAGTAATTTTTTTTATTTTACATTTTGTTTTCTAAGTTTTCTTAACTTTTGTTGTTTTGCCATCTTGGATTTCTCCGAGAGGGTCTGGGTGCGGGTGTAAGAGCCTTCCAGATCAAACACTGACACTATTTTTCTACTTTGAAAATAGTTCGTAACTAAAAGACAAGAGAACAGTTTATTATTTGACTTC